>MUZC01000173.1:0-29052 GCA_002072015.1 Radix auricularia | reverse complement strand
GTAGTTTAACATCGATTAGGTGATCAGACATTATCTTTGGTGAGTGGGTTGTAGTTTAACATCAATTAGGTGATCAGACATTAACTTTGGTGAGGGGGTCGTAGTTTAACATCAATTAGGTGATCAGACATTAACTTTGGTGAGGGGGTCGTAGTTTAACATTAATTAGGTGATCAGACATTAACTTTGGTGAGGGGGTCGTAGTTTAACATCGATTAGGTGATCAGACATTAAATTTGGTGAGGGGGTCGTAGTTTAACATCGATTAGGTGATCAGACATTAACTTTGGTGAGTGGGTCGTAGTTTAACATCAATTAGGTGATCAGACATTAACTTTGGTGAGTGGGTCGAATTTTTTCAACTGTGTGAGAGGTTCAAATTTAAGTTCGGTTATGTGGTTAAAGTTTAACCTGGTTGCGGGCTCAAAACTTAACGTTGTTGGGTTTTCGGTATTTGAAATAAGTGATTGATTCAATCAACTTTTAACCTTTGCGTGGGCGTCGAACATTAAACTTGGAGGTGGGAGACAAACTTAAATTGTTATGCTCAGTTAGCTAAAAATATCATGAATGAATATAAACCCATTCGTTATAACTATTGTTTAAGAAATGCGCCTTTTAGTGATGGATGTTCATGACTGGTAATGATAATTTAAATCTTTCATTGCAAAATCCGACATTATTTGATCGGTGAAAATTCCCTGGATGCAGGCATAAAGCATTTCAATGTTGAACTCTTTTATTTTTTAATATATAATACATTATGCAAAAGGATATTTATTCTTAGAAAATCAGACAATATTTTAAGATGAGAAACAACATGAAGGTTGAAAGGTAGCCCCATACGGCATCCAGTGGCATATTAGGGCATCGGTTGCTGAGGATATCCAGGCCATCGGGCATCCATTGGAAAAGGGCATTCATTGGCATCGGTCATCAAGTGGCAAAGGGCATTCAGTGGCATAGGGCATCCAGTGGCAAAGAGCGTTCAGTGGCATAGGGAATCCAGTGGCAAAGGGCATTCAATGGCATAGGGCATCAGGTGGGATGGGCGTGTAGCGCTTTGGATCTGAATGCCTACCTGTTGTGCATTTAACCTCTACATAAAATAACTATAAGAAAACCTTAACAGAGAAGTCATTTCAAACTCAATGTGTGAAGTTTAAAACAGGAGTTTTCACGGGCTGGCACAAATGTTGACGTCAATAAGGGATGCCATGTTGCGCAATCTCTCCAGCAAACGGAAATCTTCCAGGAAAAGGTCGATTGCAAGATTCTCAGATTTCTCAAGCATCCAGTCGAACTCAAGACCGACCCTGACCTGGTTTCAGAAAATTGTGAATGACGTGGTCAAAAATGAGCAGGACGGCATGTTTAATGAAATCAGCGCTGCTGATAATGCCGTTCTGAATACGGAGTTGATCTCGGTTAGTTGATGCGACAGTTTTGCTTTCCTGTTACATCGACATTGTAATATTTCATTGTGTAATAGCATACGATGGTCTATGTATCGTTAAAACCCTCTCTCCACAAACCAAATGTATGAGTATAAAAAAGCTGAGCGGATATATTGCTTAGTATTTGTAAAAAGCAATGTTCCCTTTAAGCTGCGCAGCTTCGCGGCCGCGAAAATATCTGATCGTCGTCGAGCAGGAGTTAACAATTAACGCGTAGCTGATGTGGAAAAGGATAAAATATCATCTGTGTTTGTTGGTGTATTGACCAATACTTAACAGGGAACATAGTAAAGAGTATAAAATAAAGTAAATAAATACGTGAGTTCATCAATTGCTCTTTTTTTTTTCAATTGTTTTAGTTAGCCGCCTATTAACAGAGAAAATTGTATAGACTCGAAATATTTTGAGACACCGTGCTTCAGAAATCGTAATGTAAGAGTCCCATCTAATGCAGTAAAATAAATGTGGATTTTTTTAGCTAACATTTCACACAATACAACAAAATGAATTTTTAGAGCCGTATTATCCACGGTAACCTTGTAATATAGTTGTGGACAAGATACTATCACTTCATTTCTTCGGTTACTACATCGGTGTTTAACCCAATTATTCAAATGGTAATGGAATGTGACGTTACTCTAAAGAACCTTGAGTATCAGTGCAAAGATGTGGCTTCAATAAATGAATGATATATTACTTACTAACCATCTGTTTATTTTTACTCGTTTTAGTACATGTTTCTTTCAAATACTTGCATATAGTAAATATTTAAACAAAGCCGAGACCCTCTAAAATTAAATATTTTTATTTCAACGCAAAATCATTTTTGGTGAAGATTGCCAATAAATCCTTTTAGGACATAACATTTTCTCATCTGACGATGTCGTACCCCATTTATTTATTTTTTTTAAATAGAGACAAAACTAGATATGCTTTAATTGAATCTAATTGTTTTTTATCTCTACGACAGGACAGTTTTTTTTTATTCCTTCACATTCTCACTAAAACAATAATTAGAAAAAATAAAATAATAAAATAAATCTAAAACTAATTGAATTGTAAGAAGCAATTAGATTTGATTTTCCATTTTTAAACTCGTATATTACTTATGAAAAATGAATTATTAGTTTTCCACTAATGTTGTCGATTTCTTCTTCAGTGTGCCCAGAATGGAAACGCTAAGGAAGTGGCCAGGATTATCAAATCAGATCCTACCCGCCTCTATGCTAGAAATAACCATGGCCAGATGGCCCTACACGTGGCAGCAGCCAAAGACCACATTGACGTGGTTGAAGTTCTCTTGGAACAACACGCAGGTTAGCCGAAATTCAATACGATAATCATCGGGTGATATTACCAAAATATTTCAGAACTCATTAAGTTCAACTTGGAACTTAGAGGGGGGGAGTAAAAGTATTATTATTTATTTTTCTTTTAAAATTTTAGATTCAGCGTTTCCGCCGATTTCTGTATCAGGACTTGAAATAAAGCAAAATATTTCTACCAAGTAGTGATTTAAAAAATAGAAACTTAAGTTAAAAAATAAAAGTTAAATTAAAGCTCACTGCGCTCATTAATCAGTCAAAAACATTCTTGAAATGATGCCGTGTAACAAACAAAAAACAAGTACTTATGTATAAAAAAAAATTAAGCATCATATTATCTAAACTCTCAACAAAAATTAGAACATTCAATGTGGGCTTGGGATATAAAACATTTAATTCACCTCTTATTAATATTTTATTCTCCCTCCCGCCCCTTCCCNCCCCCCCCCCCGCCAGATATTGATGCCGTTGACAATGATGGAAACACGCCCTTACACCTGGCAGTCATTGCTGGGGCCAGCAAAATTGTGGATTTGCTCATTAAGAATGGCGCTAAGACCAACGTCCGCAACAATCAGCTCATGATGCCTCTACACGTGGCTGCTGAACTCCCAAACGTGGATGTGGTCCAAGTAAGCATAAGTTCTGTACTTTGTTAGTTTGTAGGTATAATTTTAAAAAAGCATGAAATATGTTATTTGGTAGTTGTTGTTTTTTTTAATAAATAATTGTTCATTTCATTGTTTAACTTAAACTGAGGCAACTCTTCATTTGGGATACGACATTAAATAATAATAAAGATAATACATTTGAATAGCACCAATATTTCTTTAATCCTTAAGACAACTATTACTTTGAGTCCTAAATTTTTATAGACATTCTGTGAAACCCACGAAGACGAATCCCTGCTCTCAAAAAAAAATAAAATTAGGCATAAAAAAAATCTAACTAAAGATTGACCAATTAAATACATGTACCGATCCATCATTTTCCCCGTTATAAAGAAATTAATGTTTACCCATATCAGTCACTTCTAAGCAATGGAGTTGATCCCAACGGCACGGGAGAGTCTGGTATGACGGCGCTTCATTACGCTGCAGCTAAGGACAATGGAGTTGTCATGAAAGTTCTGGTAAGAAAATAGTATCCAGTTGTTTACACGCATTTTTTAAAAAATTATTTTATTTTATTATTATTTTTTTCATCCCTCGCCACCCAAGCTTAGGAAAGTATCTGCACATTTTGTTTATAACTTTGCAACAAAAATATATATAAAAACATGCTTACTTTTCGCCAGCCTAGCATTAGAAATATTTAGTGCACATTTTAGATAATTAAAACACCGTCTTTGTTGTCGCCTTCTTGAATGAGGTGGGCAAACTTGAGAGAATCGGTAATAATAAACAGCGCAGTGGATTCTGAGCCATGTGAATATCGAAGGCATTGTAAAGGTGGACTCCTTGGCGAAAATCGATATTTTCCCTACCCCAACAAGTTGTCCTAGTCATTTATCTGGTGGCAAAGACCTGGTTGGCAGACCACTTTAGGAATCAGTGGTATAACCAGAAATGGGTCTAAAACGCGACTGCCAGATTGGTATATGCCAACATTCCCAGGCCAAGTCGAATAGATCAATTGTGGAAACTGAGTCAGAGACATAAATAGTTTGGTGACTCACCTGAGAACGGAGAGCTGCCTCACCTACTTCAGCATGCTAGACCACAACAGGGGACCAAATTGCCGGAATCGTAGCCTAGTACCTGGAACAGTAGTGTACGTATAGACTTCGTGTCCCACTCGGGGAGGCAAGGGAGCTAGTGAGTCTTCATTCAGATACAATTGAAAGGCACTACTCAGCAGATGTAGCAGGTTGCCCGGGTACTGGTCAAAGCTTTAAGAAAGTTATCTCAAACTTAAAGATTCTGGGATTAGATTGGTGCACATCTCGAATTCTGTAACAATCTTTTTTACGAAATAAATTTTAAGAAAGGTTTAAAACAAATATAATTTTTAGGGTTGCCTTAACAAAAAAAAAAAAGGTTTTTAAAAGTATTTTTTTAAAATTATATTTACACTTTTATAAATTATTTTTTTCTAAGAGTGCGCGGCATTTTTTCGGCAAAATATTTTTTCCATTGAAACGAGTGGGAAAAATTAACTGTAAGACGTAGGAATATAATTGCGGAAAGATCCTCAGCTATGTCAATACAGTTGAATTCGGTATCATTTTTCAGATGCAAAAAGGAGGCAAGCCTTGTTGGAAATGTGATTATGGTTATTACCCCATACACATAGCGGCGAAATGTGCCGCAGCACATGCCATGGAAGCCATCATTGAGCAAGGTAAGGTTAATGGTATTTTTATCGTCTTACTCATAGATTTAAATAGTTTATTTACTGATGTTAAGCTATGTAGCCATGAGATACAAATGAGGCTGATAATTGTGTACGTTAACGAGTGCTACCAGGAGTCGATAGTTTCAATCTGAGTTAAAACGTTGAAATATTTCTTCCTGTGGTCTTCTTTACCCGGTTGATTTCCACAATATTTAAGCATCCATCTCAAACAAAAATAATTAGTTACAATTTATAGGTCGGTTTTCTATTTGAAATTAAATTGACATTAAAATAAGTTATTCCTGTTAAAACATCCGTCAGCCATCAAACAAGGCTACACACGGGAACAGATTCTGTCTTTCAAGGACAGGGAGAACAACCTTCCGCTTCATGCAGCCGTTAATGGCGGTGACATTAAGGTATCGTCCTCTGATTCTTTTATCTTGTAGTAAATATTTTAAATATAAATGTATTCCTTGATGTATCACAGCATGTCGTTTACCATTAGAAGAACGGTATACCTTACATTGTCTTTTCCAGGGGTCTTTGGTCACAAAAGGTGGGCTTTTTCCACATTAATTCGGTGACCTTCTACATTTTTAAATACAAATGATTGAAACAAATACCTATTTTAAAATGCTTTTTTTCATTCTTATATCAAAATATTTTTATTTCACATGGTGAAAGTAAAAATTTAATTTTAATTAACAGATTTTCCATCTTATGATTAGATAATCTAACAAATCTTAAATTTCACCCAACAGGCTGTAAAAGTGTGTCTAAGCGCTGGGGCATCAGTAAAAGCCCAACAGGCAAGTGTTTTCGAATTTAAATTTTATTATTTATCCTTTAATTAAAACCAGACTAAGCAAGGATTGATATTTTACACGACCACTAACTAGAAAGTTTATGTTGATACACACAAAAGACTCGCTCCAGTTGGTACCATGTATTCAAATATCTAAACTCTAAATGTACCCGTACTTGGCTATGTTATAGCTTTTCATGAAATCCCTGAGTTCACATTTCATATATATATCACAGTTATATTTCAATTGCGAAACCCCGCTGTAGGTTTACACACTTTTTAGTGAGACAATAAATTATTAATTTTAATGCCGGGAAGGAAAGATGGGGGAGAGTGAAAAAAAAAGGGGGGGGGGACGAAAATTGGTAACCTCACGTGACGTCATTTATGGACGTCCCCCTTTAAATCATGAAAGGGTGACACCATGAGCTACCGCCCGGGTGACACCAACCCTCGCGACGCCCCTGGAACATAGTGGTTCACATATTGTGTTTAAATTGCAAGTAGTAAATTATATTACTGTTTCAGGTTTTATACAATTATTTTAAGTGAACTTATTAAAAATAAAATTGACTTTGTTTTTATTGCATTAAAGTAACACATATAGCTTGTATTTTTCATTAATATACAGTTATTAATTAAAAATGAAGGATTATTCATTTCTCCGTTAATAAACACCACAATAATATAGATAATTCAGAAAAAGACATACCTAAAAATTTCAAGCGTCTTGGAAAATTGACATCTGAAGTAACTAGTAAAACGAGATCAGATGCTGAAATTTTACTCAGTTCATGGCAATCTTTTACTTTTCTGTGATATCTCAATTTATGGGAATCCATCTGTTTTAAATTAATGCAAACTATGCAAACCCATTTGATAAAACAAAGATATGTGCTAATACAGAACACTGTTACAGAGAGTTGGAGATATCGACTAGATAACAAGTTAAAAGGAAAAAAAATTGAGTGGGGAAAATTCAAAAGACGTGGTTCTATCTTTAGAGCAAGAAGTACATCGAGAAATGTTTTTATACATAGATGTAATTATAAAAGAAAAGAAAAGAACTAGGTGAAGATTTACATGTCCTTGCAGGAAAATATTCGTGTATAATACTATGCAATCTAGGATTCTAAAGGAAGAATTTGAACATCAATTAAATTTCTTTATTTACATTGATAAAGAAATGTTCGAGATTGAAAGAGAAAGGATCCAGGTTTTTATGGCAGTACACGGGGCCGGTCTTAGCTACTGCGGGCCCCTATGCAGCTTAGTATGCGAAACTGATTGCGTGGGCCCCAGTTTGGGTAGGGATAAGTATTAATAAGGATAATAAGTGAAAATTAAGATAGTTTGGGCCTATGAAAGCGCTGGGCCCACTGAGACGCATAGGTTGCAGGAGCCTAAGACCAGCCCTGGCTGTACCTACACTGTAAGAAGAGGTATTATGTTAAAAAAAAGAGGGGACATACCCCCTTGATAAATAAAAATAAATTTAACAGTAAATATTGGAAAATTCTTAATCCAACATTACAATTTGGTTAATAGTTTTTTTTCAACAATTGCTATCAGTGTATCTAACTGTGAAAGGAGCTTATCCAAACTAAAGTTGAAACAAAAAATTTTTCGCTTCACAATAAGTGATTTAAGACTACAAAATCTTGCAATATTGTCTGTAGAACATGATATTACAAATAATATAAATTTCGATAACATAAAAAGCAATTTTTTGACTATGAAAGATAGGTGAGTAAGTAAATGTATAAATAATTTTAAAATATATTTACAAACTGATGTATACAATTTCTTCTTTTTATTTAAAAAAAAATTCATATATTTATAAATAAAAAATAAAAGCATATTGATTGTTAATGTTTTTTGGGTGTAAATTTGGAATATCTTTTGTCTCATTTGGGGTAGGGGGAGACCAGTGACACCATAACTTTCTTGTGGTCTTCAAAACAATTATCTTGTATTTTTATAATGTGTATTTATAGGTTTATCATCTTATACGGCCTCTTTTATTACTGCTTACAAAAATAAATCCTGCAATGGTAAAATTGTTCCCCATCTTTTACAATGTACTTCTTTTCAATTACAATTATTTATTCATGCTTATTAATTTAAAAAAACCATCATATGATTAACTTAATAAAGAGGCCGTCCATAAATGACGTCACATGATTTCGGCTGATTTTTACCCCCTGCCCCCTCGTCACACGACGTCACGAAATGAAAACTTAGACCCCTTCCTCAATGTGACGTGACAAAGAGCCCCCCCCCCCATCAAGCGGTATTTTGTATGTGAAAATGAGCATGTTTAATTTTTTTTTTTGGCCATTTAAATATGTTTTTAATTTACGGTTGCACTCTTACATCTAACACGCGTGAAACCTCGTAAATCGTCATTGAATAAAGTTTGGGTAATCATATATTTCAGTGTCACTTTTATTTAAAGTTGCGCGTTTTGAATGAAATCAAATGTGTGACCCCCCCCCCAACCCCGATGCGTGACGTCATATATGGGTGGCCCTTAAAAGGGCGGCATATTGGAGGCCGCCCCGGGCGGCAAAAGCTCTAGCTACGCCACTGCTTCTGATAAACAAAAGCCCCTTGTTTTAGTCTTTTGTTTATGAACAGGTACCTAGCTATTTAATATATGGACTAGGGGGCCATCCATAAATGACGTCACGCATCTGGGTGGTTGTTTAGGAACTGTGAAGTCACATAAAAAATGAACAAATTTTAATAAAAGTTCCTCTTGAAAATTTTTTTGCTTACAGTTTATTTTATGACGTCATACATGGCTTCACGATACTACAGTGCAGCCTTACACTAAACACATGCTTAAATGGCAAAAAAGTGATTTGAGTCATGCTAATTTTCAAATGGAAAATACGGCTTTAATGTGGGGGGGGGAAGCTTTGTTACGGCATATTGGGGGTCTAAATTTTTTGACGACGTGTGTGGAGGGAGGGGGGAGTCGGCCAAAATCGAATGACGTTATTTATTTGCCACCTCAAATTCAGGAAGTTCACGTGAATTAAATTTTGAGAAAGAAATATTGGAAGCAATAGAGTGGCAATATTTGAAGCAAAGGTAGGGAAATATTTGAAGTAAGGTGTGGCAATATTTGAAGCAAAGGTAGGGAAATATTTGAAGCAAAGGTGTGGCAATATTTGAAGCAAAGGTGTGGCAATATTTGAAGCAAAGGTAGGGAAATATTTGAAGCAAAGGTGTGGCAGTATTTGAAGCAAAGGTGTGGCAATATTTGAAACAAAGGTGTGGCAATATTTGAAGCAAAGGTGTGGAAATATTTCAAGCAAAGGTGTGGCAATATTTGAAGCAAAGGTGTGGCAATATTTGAAGCAATAGAGTGGCAATATTTGAAGCAAAGGTGTGGCAATATTTGAAGCAAAGGTGTGGCAATATTTAAAGCAAGGGTGTGGCAATATTTGAAGCAAAGGTGTGGCAATATTTGAAGCAAGGGTGTGGCAATATTTAAAGCAAGGGTGTGGCAATATTTGAAGCAAGGGTGTGGCAGTATTTGAAGCAAGGGTGTGGAAACAATTGAAACAACATTTAATGACTTGTATTTCTGATAAGCAGATTGCTATCTCTATTGTTATCTCTATTGTTATCTCTATTGTTATCTCTATTGTTATCTCTATTGTTATCTCTATTGTTATCTCTATTGTTATCTCGATTGTTAACTCTATTGTTATCTCTATAGGGCCAAAAATGTAAATTAAGGCTGTTTAGTTTTTTTCTTCAAGCCACAGAGCATGGAACTTTGTTAGAAAGCTCACTTGCAATAGTATGCCGATAAATAATCGGCTTATTGTAAACTACCTTTATTTAATTGTTCAAATCAACTACGGTGTAATGTTTATCAGGAAGATGGATCCACGCCATTACACTTTGCCTGCGCACAAGGCAACATGGAGATGATCCGCCTCATGGAGCAGATGCAAAGAGACAACTTTCTAGCTGCTGTTGGAACCGTGGATGTCATGAAGATGACGCCCCTGCACAGGGCAGCTTTGTTCAACCACACACCAGCTATAATCTATTTATTAGAACATGTAAGTTTTTATGGGTAGTGGGAATGAGTAAGAGATAGTATTTTATTTTGTAGTGACGACATCCTATAGGAGTCAGTTTGCCTAGTACGTTATTTTGAAGGAAAAGAAAAGGCATTCTCAACTTAAGCAGACTTCATGCATGACATTCATTTCAAGTATGTGTAGTGTCTTTGAAATTTATCTTGACTTGGTTTAAACATCGGCACTGTGTCTCTGAAATAGATTTGCGAAAAAATTGTATAGTCCTTATAGCGTCCATGAAATTGATGCTTGATATTTTAAACATGTTAATAGTATTCTGAACTTGATGATGCACATTGTTTAAATTTATTATATAATAGACCCTAAAGTTGATGCTGCACATTGTTTAAAGTTATTACATAGTGTACCCTAAAGTTAATGTTGCACACTGATCTCACGTCTCTCTAGGGTGCCGATATCGACTCACGAGACAACAATGAAAGAACTCCACTTCTGCTGGCAGCATCGAAAGGCTGCTGGACCACAGTCCAGGTTCTCCTAGAGAAAGGAGCAGACGTCCACGTCCGAGATATCAAGAACAGAAACTTTCTCCATCTGGCCGTCAAGTTTGGTGGGAAGTTGGAGCAGATAGGAGGGGATCTCATCATGGTATAAACATTTACATAGTTCCAGTGGCGGCGTTAGGTAATCGCGGGGCCTAGTGCCAGCAATGACCCCGCGGGGCCAGAGTACTAGTAAAGAACGCTAATCACTTTGATGACGCTAATTAATGTTTCCGATCGCACCACTACCGAGACACTGCCATTCCGATGACACAGTTTTCTAAAAATAACTATTTTAGTAAATCTATTGTGAATGACGTGTACACAAATAAAGGGGATTGGCTGAATGGTACATGTGACCTATTTTCCGCTAACGGTGTAATGCTTTCAAAGACGTCTAGAACTACGCTACGGAATTTGACCTTCAAAAAGGATTACAAGAGTGCCTCTTTCGTTTCTTTACAATCGTTTCCAGCATACGTTCTACCATCCACTCTTTGGTTCTACATGTATAGCCTATTAGCCAGGACGAGACATGTTCAGGACCGAAACGCGGGGCCTACCTAAGCGCGGGGCCTGGGGCAGTCGCCCTAGTTGCCACCCTCAAACGCCGCTCCTGCATAGTTCAAGTTTGGTGGGAAGTTGGAGCAGATAGGAGGGGATCTCATTATGGTATAAACATTTACATAGTTCAAGTTTGGTGGGAAGTTGGAGCAGATAGGAGGGGATCTCATTATGGTATAAGCATATTTTTATTTGCATATTTTATTACTTTCTTCATAATTTCCAGTCGCAATGAGAGCAATAAAATAAATAATTAGTAATTTTTTTTAACATTCAAATTACATCTCCATAAATATAAAATGTTGGATTTACCCATATGTTATACAAGCTATAGCTTAGCCCCCCCCCCCGACATAGAATATATGAACTTCAAAAGCGTAGGATCCCATGAAGTCTAAAGCCGGCCCTAAATAGATAACATGTTATCCAAGAGTTAATTTTAATTAATTGTAAAAAAAAAATGTGTGCTCTGTTTTCACGATAAATATAGGTATTGGCTTAAAATGGTTAAATTTTTTAAAAAATTGTTTAGTTTGCACAACTGGTCTGAAAACATTAATTGAAAAAACGATGTTGGTATAAAAAAAATGTCGTATTGGTGTTTGTATTATTTTATTTTTAAAATTAGATTAAAAATAAAATAAAACTTTCATGTCTGTTGAAAAACAAAAATTGCCTTACAACACTGCCGATTGGCTTGTTTTTTCAGGACTTTAAAAATCTTCAAAACGAAAAAGACGACTTTGGATGCACTCCACTTCACTATGCGTCCAAGGAAGGTCACCTCCTAGCGTTGGACGACCTCATCAGAATGGGAGCCCAGCTTAACCTCAAGGACAATCAGAAACAATCACCATTTCACTTCGCCGCCAGGTAGCAAGCATTACATTGAATGAACAGTATGCATGATTTCGCTACGGTTCTATAGTCTAAGTAGTGTGGCTCAAGCTGGTTACCCCGTGGGATAAGAAAGAATTTTCATCTGCCCCTTTTAAAGGCCACAGAGACTGTGTATTTTAGATTAACTCGTATATGTTGACTGCGCAAAAACTTCTTCATATCAAAATCACTCTATCGGCTACTATTTTATAGTAAACAAAATGAGGGGTAGGACTGCAATCAGGCTTATAAAAAATTAAATGGAAAAGACGTAAACAAGGTAAGGGTTAGCCTGACCGGACGTAACAAAACAGCGAACGTCTCGGCAAAGAGCCTTTTTCAACGAACATACAATACACAAATAAAACGAAAATAAAAATATAAAATAAAATGAAGAAACTTAGCTGCGGTGGAATCCAAAGTATCCAAAAAAGTCTTTTTCGCTGTTTTGTTACGTCCGGTCAGGCTAACCCTTACCTTGTTTACGTCTTTTCCATTTAATTTACTATTTTATAACACGAATTAAATTAAAATGTTCCATAAATTTACATTATTTCTGATCCTTGTATCGATGGCTACTTCTTACTTTTTTTTTATTCCAGTTGTTTCAGTACTCTTATTATCGTTTTTTAAAAACTCTTAAGATATGGACGCTACAATACCTGCCGTCGGTTGCTGGACAGTCATCACGGGCCGAACATCATCAACGAGACAGACGGCTCGGGCCTCACTGCTCTTCACATAGCAGCCCAAAATGGACACACTAAAGTTATACAACTACTGCTGCAAAGAGGGGCAGTTGTAAACAAGTAAATAATCCTTTGTGCAACAAGTATTTCCTCTCCTTGCTGTTGGCTATTTATTTGTTGGGTTTTTTTAATTTATTTTTTTAAAATATGAATCTAAGCAGTGTTTACCATACCTCGCACTTGTCGGTGACAGGTCCGACCACCGGTTGTAACAAAGGACAAAAACAACAGGATTATAAATGTATTGTTAAGATTTTGTTTGCAGTGGGAAAATATATATTATATATTCATAAGCAACACATTTTCACTCATATTTAAAAGATCAATAATTATTAAAGCGGATCGCATTTGAATAAATGTTTCGTATTAGTTCAGAAAGATATCTCATAACATGCTAATAAGTAGCTTAGGTAGCCTGTGCTCTTATTGAAGTGCATTGTGGGAAAATAAAGTCCCAGCTTCTGAATCCCTAAACTATCAACAATTGTATAAAAAAGATATTTTAAGGGTGGAGGCAATACATAAAATCGTGTTATTAAATGAAGTATATGATGTAAAGCATACTTTTCATTCATGTAAATATTCAAGTGAAAATTATTCAAATATGCGTAGACTAATGATTGCGAGAAAAGTTGCTGCCTGATTGTTTTTAAACTTGAAATCTTCTAAACACAAAAAAAATCTTTACGACGATGTACTCCTTCGTTGCAGTACAAATATATATGAAATAAAAATTCGCAGTTTTCAAAGTCATTTACCTGTAATCTCAAATAAAGGGATAACGAAGATAACACAGCACTCCACCACGCCGCAGCCCAGGGATGGACCCACAGTATGAAAGTGATTCTCAGCGTACACGGCAACCTGTTGAATACCGTAAATATTGATGGGGTGAGTGAAAACGGTTATTCGAAGTTACTGTACTTTTTATTTGTTTGGCGTCTAAATAACGTAACATTTTTCCTTAACTATTTTCAAGTGTCTTGCCTCAACTCAGAGGCGTAACAACGGGACTTGGCATCGATGCAGTTGCCAAGGGCACCGAGGGCTAATCCTTCAATAATAACCAGTGTATTCTGTATAATTTTTGTATTTAAATTTTCCCTATTTCTCAAGGGCGCCAAATGTGATATTTGCCAAGGGTGCGGGAAAACCCAGTTACGCTCTGCCTTTACTGTGAAGTTTGGGATGCTTACATATTATGACAATAATATTGTTGACTGCAGAATAAAACGCGCTTTTTTGGTATCATGTATTGAAGATGGTCCGCCAATAAATGACGTCATGCACCGGAGGGAGGGGGTCACAATTTTGTAACGATACGTGACGAGAGGAATAAAGGTGTTTAAGAACTCCGAAGTCACATCAAAACACGCAACTTGAAATAAAAGTTCCACTGAAATATTTATTTGCTTACATCTTATTTATTGACGTTTTGAACAGCTTCCCGCGTGTTACGATATTTGAGTGCAGCCTTACACTAAATTCATACTTTATTGATAATAATGTGATTTCAAACATGACCATTTTCGAAAAGGAAAAGGACTGTTTGGGGGGGGGGGGGCGGCAAATCTTTGTGACGTCTTATTTAGGGGGGGTATAATTTTTAATAACGCTTTCATTTATGGGCAGACCCACATAAAGAGTGTGTATGTTTGTATGAGTGTGTTTGTGTGTGTATATATATATATTAGGGCTGCGGAAATTATCGATTAATTTCTCGATTAATCGGTAAAAAATTTTACCGATTAAAATTATTTTAATCGATAAAATAGCGATTAAAACTATGGAACATCTTTTCAATTGTATTACCGATTTATCAATAAATAATCAATTAAAGTGTAAACTTTAAAATCAGCTGTTTTATAAGGAAAATGATATCAACAGTTAAACATTGCTTTAACTTAATTAACAATAACAAAATTCAAAATCATTGACATTATATTGAGCTACTAAAGTCTTATATCTATATAAAAAATGTAAATTGCCTGTTTTTGTTACTTCCCTTGAAATTTTCAGTTAATGACGTCATACTTCTTATTTTTAGCTCTAATCAAAATTATCGATTAATTATTCGGTAATTTTTCAAAAGTCAACGATTAAATTTTAATTAATCGATGGCAGTGGCTATTGAGACGCTAACGTCTTAATAGCCCACAGGCTATCGAGACGCTAGCGTCTTAATAGCCCACAGGCTATTGAGACGCAAACAAAATAAGCCAATGAAAATTAAGTATTTAAGGTTGGCCTATTTAGGGGTCGTCCTTGACTGATAACACGCGCCAAGTGGGGTAAGGGAGTGGGTCATGCCTTTGTGACGATGTGTGAAAGTGTGTTAGATATGATGTCACATATAAATGCGCAACTTTAAATAAAATTTCTACAAAAATATTCTATTGCCTTACAGTAAATACATATTTAAATGTAACAGTATGTTTTTCATGTGGAATTTATTGAAAAAATACAATAGAAGTAATAGAAAGTTCTAATTTTATTGCCTTCAACAATGCATGAAGGGGCCGTCCATGCATGACGTCACGCGCCTGTGGGTGGGGCGGAGAAGGGTAACGCATTAGTGAGGATGTAAGACAAGGGGGTGTGGTGACGTTTAAGAAATCAAAATGTGCTACTTGAAATAAAAGTTCAACTTGATTGCTCACAATTTATTTAGTTACATTTTCAATGGCTTCACGCGTGTTAACGATATTTGACTTAGAGTAAAGACTTGAACTAAATAGATATTACATATTTCTATGACAAAAATGTTAATTAAAACGTGGTAATTTTTTTAATTTTTTTTTAATTTATTTTTTTTGGGGGGTGGGGGGGAATCAGAGCTTTGTGTCGTCATATTGTGGAGAGGGGGGTCTACGTTTTGTGACAATGGGGAAAGGGGGGTAAAAATCCCATGGCGTCATTCATGGACGGCGAAAAAACTTATAAAATATAAAGATATAAGCAGTGAAATCGCCATCCCGTTATGTTATATAACTTTACGGCTGAAACACTGGGCGAAAGAGAAACATCTACTAATTTCAAGAAATGGAAATATAAATCAGACGGATATATTTTAGCAATGTCTGAACGTTTCCGTTTGGTCTGAATGTAAAAGTTCAGAATTTCGTTTGCATTTAAATATAATTTATAAAACATTATTGCATATCAGTCTTTACTCAGTCAGTCAGTTACAAATGCCGTTAGAGTCTGCGCGGTTTACGTTACTTGGCTTGGTATTATGCAAATTATATTTGTTGTGCGTAAGTACCCATTCAGTGGAGACACCCCTCCCCCTTCCTCCGTACGCATCCATACGCAAAATCGTTTTCCCGTTGTGGCTTTCACTGTTACTTTAGATACTTCCTCCTTTTTCCTATATTCTGTGTCCTTCTTTGTTTTTTTTTTGTTTTTCCTTTCTTTTCATTTTTTATCATATAATGTGTTTTAAGATTTATTTAAGTATATATTTATGATATTGTACTGATGAAGGCATTAGCCGAAACGTCTACTTTTATTAGTATTAGTCATAAATAAAGCTTAAATTTATGTCTTCTTACCCAAATAGTTTGTGTAATTTGTTTTTTTTTTAAAGAAATAGCAAGCTATCGAACATTTTTGTAGAAGTTTTATTTTAAGTTACTAATTTACATGTGACATCATATTTAACACACCGTCACAAATGCATGACCCCCTCCCTTACCCCACTTGGTGCGTGATGTCAGTCAAGGACGACTACTTAATTTTCATTGGCTTATTATTTTGTTTGCGTCTCAATAGCCTGTGGGCTATTAAGACGCTAGCGTCTCAATAGCCACTGCCNTATATATATTATATACACACACAGAAGCGTAACTGGGTTCTCCTCGCCATTGGCCTATTTATTTTTGGCGCCCTTTACAATTATAATCCAAAAGGTAGGTAAAAACTAAATTTGAATAAATTGAAGGATTAGCCCTCGGCACCCTTGGCAACTGTCCCGATGCCAAATCGTTGTTACGCATCTGTGTATATAATATATATCTTAAAGACGTCCTATCATCATTTCCTGATAACGAATAAATATTCCTGTGCCATACTACAGGACACAGCCCTGCACGTTGCCGCCAAAAATGGACAGGCGTCAGCGACAAGTTTACTCCTCAGCCTTGGGGCCAAGATTCTAAAAAACCACAATGATCAAGCCTTCTTTGATTACGTCATTCAGTTCAAATTCAGTGATGTGGCCATAGCAACAATCAACCATGAAAGGTACTTGTGAAAACTGAGCAGATTGCAACGGCAACTTAGTAGTAAGGCAAGGGTCAGAGGGTTCGAATAGAGACAAATTTTACTTAAAATATTAGTTCTTTGTTCAGAATTGTTTTTGAAATGGATGAACTGAGCTGTTTATTACACCATCCCCTTTCATATCATTTGTGTTTGGTGAAGGAATGTGCATTGGATAACTTAAGCTATAAATTAAACGCCAAACTGTATAAAGAATAAAAATCGTTATCTAAGTGTCTTTTTTAATTAGCCGTGCCGTACTCATCATTGTTATTATAATTGTTTATAATTAAGATCTAACTCAAACAGTATTATTTAAGTGACAATCACAGGCAAGAATATTAAAAAAATATGATACTATTAGTTATCTTATATGTTACAGAAGCTCCTTCTGTACTGAAGATTATTGTTAGTTGATAACCTTTGCCTCTTTTGTCAGTGATTTGTTTTAGATCAGAACACTTATGCCTTATATTTCAGTTGATATGTCAAATTTTCAATATGTTATGGAAGAGATGTTTCAGCTCTTTTTTAAAATTGTTATATACTGTGTACTTAATTTTAATGCTTTTAGTTTTTTTATATTTTAATCTATCAAAATATTCATTAAGAATAGACTAAATATGGGCACTACTAGATCTATGTTGTTATAATTTTGAGCATCATCAATCAGAGGTCATTAGCCACGTTATAGCGTTAAATACATGTATTTCTTTTATTTAAGTTTTCATCTAAGCACAATTTGAAAAATCAGATAAATAGCAAAATAACCTTGAATTACATTCATTTTCAAAGATAAAGTTTCATATTCTTCAAAATCTGTTGGAAATATTTTAAAAATTAATTATTGTAGTATATTTTATAACTATAGTTTTGCATTTAATAAATCAATGCCATTTATAAAAAAAATTGTTTCAGATGGGAAGAGGTGTTACAAACATGCTCCAGTATCTATGGTTGTTTTATACTAGGACTCATAGAACACTTGCCTGCTGTTTGCTTGGTGGGTAAACATAATCATCTCTGAAATTTTTTAAAAATCTTTTATAACAAAAATGCAATATCAAAGTAGACTAATAAATTACATAAAATGTATGGAGCTGTTGTAATTGATATCATAAAAGTGTACAATAATATAAGTTGGACCGAAATTATATTAAATTAAAAATAAGGTATCCTATTAAGTTAAGCCATTTCCTGTATTCATATAGCATTTGTTCAAAGTTTTCAGTGAAAATAGAAAATTTTGAAAATTATTTATTATACTTTTGTAATTTACATTAAATGTTTTTCTAAATAATCAACACATGTAATTATTTATATTTATTTCTCCCTAGAATGTTCTGGACAGATGCCAGGTTGCCTCAGAGCATGACCCAAAAAGTCCAGATTTTCATGTCAGTATTAAATTTCTTTTGAGTTATTTACTAACTATTTAAACTCCACAATCATGTTATGTGTAACCCAAATTAGTGCAATTTCTATTTACCATTGATAATGGGCATGACTTACCCATAAAGTACTTTATGGCAATTATGTAAATAATGTGTCTGACTCCTGATAGGTGACTATGAGTAATTGCTGAAATTAATAATAAAACTTTAACAACAATATTTTGCTATTTTAGATTACCTACAACTTCAAGTACTTGGACACACCCACAAGTTGCTTAGAGACCACCAAAAAGAGCAATAATAATGGTGGCATTGTTCCTATGATGTCCTTACATGTGAGTTTTCCTAATTTTTTTTATTTTAATTACTAAGAAAAACATAATAAAAGAGAGTATGCTAAAAAATAAAGATTTGAATTACAGTGTTAAACATGAAACTTTTAAAAGTATATTAGTGTACAGAACCACAAATCAAAATTATACAATTATTGATTTAGCAACTAATATTAAAGTTCAATGAATTATTTAAAATAATATTTCTAATATCGATTATTAAGAACATAGGTAAAAAGTCTTAAATGTAATCTGCATTTTAAACTTATGAACTTACAAATGTATTTATTTTTGTGTTATTTTGCTTTAGGCCATGGTAAAAAATAACAGAGTAGAATGTCTGTCTCATCCTGTGTGTGTTACATTTTTACAAGTAAAATGGTAAGAAATATTAAACAATTTAACTCAAAACCTTCTTTTAAAAGCTCTGATATGGACTTTTTAAAAGGGACTTATTTTAACTACTTTATTATTTCAATTCTATGAAAGAATTTCTAGGTTTTGTATTCACTTATATAAACTAAGGTTTCAAAATTTCATAAAAATACAGTTTTAATTTTGTTTCAACATTTTGTTTTTTAAATGTCCTTTTTCACTAGTTGATTTCTTTGTATTTAATAGGAAACACTATGGAGTGTGGGTCTACACAGCTTATTTATTTGTATACATAGCCTTCCTGGCATCTTTAACTTCATTTGTAGTCAACCACAACTCTCTGCGGGTAAGGCACAAATCTAACAAATTGTGTGGAATTCTAATTTTTTGTGAAATTTTTCAGAGCAATGTTTTTTTTAAAGACTTTAAAAAAAAAATTGTATCCTTATATAGTAGTAATAAAAGTTTAAGTTAAAAATCTTGTAAAACGTTGTTTTTCATTGATGAATTAGGCTTTCTTACATTGATTTTAGCTCAATTTCATTATGAGAATCCAATACTTTATAATGAAATATTGTTTTTAATGGATAATAGACATATAACATTTTACAGGGGTAGTCTCATTAAAAAATAAATTACCTGAAACCAAGGAGTAAAAAAATCTTGTACTTTACAAATGAGGATGAAAATTTTAAATTATAAAAAAATATTCTTTTTAAAAATATTTTTAAAAAAAACAAATAAGACTTAATAAGGTAATTAACTTTTATTAAACATCACAAACATTTCTACAGAAAGACCTAAAAAGAACATTGTTTTTTTTAAATTTATCTGGCATAATTAGTTTAGCTTCAAAATATTGAATGAATTTTATAAAATACATAAAAATCATTAGGGAATAATGGATTACAACTTTGCTTGTTAATTTCTATAGAAACATTGTTTATAATTCAGCACTATGATCCTGATTGCACTGAAAATGCAACTATGATATACCTCAATGGCAACAAAGAAGATGGATATCAATTCAATTCCTTCTATGTTGTGTGTCTGTGGTTCATAGAGGTCTACAGTGTTTTGAATATTGTTAAAGAGATATTACAGCTGATAACACAAGTAAGTGTGGGTGTTCTTACATTTTAAAATTTCTTCAGTAAACACTAATTGATCACATATGGTTTAGTTTTTTAACATTTCTGATGGTTATTATTTTAATATTTTTTAGCAAATAATGTTGTTAAATATCCATTTTGTTTAAAAATTTGTTGAAAGTGTGCTCTTTATTTATTCCAGAGACAATTGTACTTTGCTGACATTGGTAATGCATTAGAGTGGTCCCTGTATACATCTACACTGATATTTGTAACTCCTTTCTTCTCTGGCAAATCTTTTCACTGGCAGTGGGAGGCCGGTGCTGTTAGTGTTTTTCTTGCCTGGTTTAACTGCCTAGTTTTCCTACAGAGGTAACAACACACTATTATTAATTATTACTACCTTATCAATGCTTAACATAAATTGCTATTGTGTTTTTAGATTCATGATGCTAAATGGTCATTTTAAGTGGTGTCAAGGTGTGTTGGGACAAAAGCAGTTCTGTTGTATGTGACCATGAATTCATGATATGGAGAACAATTTATGTTTCATCTATACCAGGCATTACACATTAGTTATCTTTTCTTCCTTCTATGTCTATGTTTGCTAGTTTTAAAAAATACACAATTCTGAAACTAAATTTTCTAAAACTATACAGAAAATTGTAAATTAGTCATCTACATTTTTTTTCTTTTTTACAACTGGTGAATGATTTATTTTCTAGGTTTGACTTCTTTGGCATATATGTTGTCATGTTTTTGGAGATCTTGAGAACCCTTGTTCAAGTACTTTGTGTCTTCTCCATATTGATCATTGCCTTTGGTCTGTCATTCTACATGTTGCTGTTCAAAGAAGTAAGTAGACTGCTAAATTTTTAGCTACATTAATCATATTTGTATCACACAAAAACAAATTTTCAGTTTATAGTTTTTTTTCAATGCGATATGATGAATCTATAATCAAATATTTCATTTTTAAAATATAAAAAGTTTAGGTAATCAAAATCAGAGGATAAAATTACAACATCCTCAATATTAAAAATGTAGGCAAAGAAACAAGAGTAATCCTTATTTGGCTCTTACATGCAGGATCTTCTGTGGGAATTCACTAAAAAATGTTAACTTAGATTTCTGAATATAGGAAAGAAACACTAACTAATTGTCCATGCATTGATTATTTTAGAGGATAAAATTTCAACTGGGCTGACTAATAAGATAAATCATGATATTAAATTGAATTATGAAGTTTGTTTATGACATTAGTGACACCAGTAAAGTGCAGTCAACCATGGGTGGCATAATATTTTCTTTATACTGAGACTTTGCAATTTGAACAAACTTCTATGAGCCAAAAAATGTGTGAAATGGGGAGCAGCACACTTGTTATTCTGCCCCTAGCAGCCATAATTATAGCTACGCCCATATGGTTAACCCTAAAAAATAAAATGTTATCATTTCATTCTCTTAGGAGTCAAAAGCTTACTCTACACCACTTCTGTCATTTTTACGCACCTTTATGATGATGCTTGAACTGGACTACATGGCCTCATTCAATGATGTCTTTGTTGATGGCAGAGATGAAACTCTCCACTTTGGAACCTTGACTCTTCTTTTGCTCATATGTTTTGTGCTTCTGATGCCCATCCTTCTCATGAACTTACTGGTAATAATCTTACCATTAGTTTTAGATAATTAAAAAATCATGCCAAATTAACAAGGGAATAAAACCTAGCATAGAGGTATAACAAAAATGTTGAAGATTGTTTTAAATAATAGAAATGTTTTCAGCTGTTTTTTTATTACCATTTTGATATTTTTTTAAAATTTATTTAATACTCGTCTTTTTCATTTATGACTGCTTTATATTATAATTATTTGTGAATCTCATCAATATTTAACAGAAAATTAATGATAAAAGAACAGAATAGGAACCTATGTTTTCGGAGAATGCCAAAAAAATGGGATTCATCGCAGCATATAGATATATTATTTTTATTTAAAATTATTGTATCCTCACAGATTGGTCTTGCTGTTGGAGACATTGAATCTGTACAAAGCAATGCACGACTTAAGAGATTAGCAATGCAGGTAAAATAAAATCAGAAATAGGAGTTTTTAAAAAAGTTGGTGTCTCTAATAACTTCAACACAAAGTTTTCTTTTAATTTATATTATAATGATTTTCACTCCAGGACTAAAAATATTAAGGAAAAACATTCAAATATTCTGTTTGTATTGAAATTTTAAAGAGTTAAATCAAATTTTATTTCATTTATATACTTGAACAGGTTGAATTGCACATAAACATGGAAAGCAAAATGCCACTGTGTATTCACAGAATTGCTCAAATTACAGAGTTTAAGCAGTATCCCAACAAATGCCAGAGGAAATTGGAAAATGTAAGTTTGTATCACAGAATCCTTTAAAGTTTCTCTACTTACACAATGAAGTTGAATGTATTTGATTCTGAACAATCTTCCACTATGGCTCGTTGGTCTGTGAGAAAAATAAAAAAATTCATGTACAATGTTGCACACCATCCATTTTATTTTTTAAAATTTTACACTCCAAAAACCACAGATATAATATTATCCTTATTAAAATTTGATGTGTGTGAACTTTATAGTTACACTGCGTTAGTTATCTGTGCCGCCACACAGCTTAAAGGGAACATTGGTTCTGAAACACATTTGATTTTGTTCATTTGAAGATTGAAAGAATTTAAGTATAATACATTTTTGTCTATTAAGAACTGATGCCTTCCTAAAATTATTTTGATTTTTATTTTCTTCTTCTTTTTTTCTTCTTAATTATTGCTTTTAAAAAATTGGGATTCTGTTTAGTTAAAAATTTAATAGTTACTGAATCTGTTGTTGGCAAAATTTCACCATAAAGCTATATCTTTGGTCATTTGAATTCCATATCAGCAGTTGATTTTAAAATTTAAAGTATCTATTTCCAAATGATGTTAAATAGGCTGTTGATATTTTTTTTCTTTATGAAATTTACAGCTGGTGTAGTGACACATTCCAAACATTTATTTGGAGATAATTTCCCTAGATAATTTATATTTTCTATTCCTAATTTAATCATTTTTTATATTTAATTTGTCACCTGGAAAAATTAATAAGCCTGCATGCTTAAAATTCATATGTTTTCTTTTCAGTTTTTCTCAATGATGTCCTTAAAAAGCTCTGAAAGTGACTTAAAAAGTTCCCAGAATGGTATGGGATCTTACTTATATGAAGAGATGTACAAACAGAAAGTTAGGTATGTTAATATGTACTTTCTAATTTTTACTAAAAGTTATACAAGTCATATACTTCAATTCTGAAAAGCTTTTTAGATCTAAAATTGAAATTTTAAAAACATGCTATTTTTTTTAATGATCCAAAAATTTCATCACATAAGCCTTTTTAAAAAAATGATTTAAAAAATAATTGTTCTTTGTTTATAAATATGGGGATAGAAGCAGTCTGCTATAGTTGATAACTAAGTTTTAGAACAAAACATAGTTTTCAGAAGAAAAAAAACTGAACAAAGTTCCAAATAGAAATATTGTAGGTACAAATTTCAATATATTTCTCTTGAAATATAATTAATTTCATAGCATCAATTGTAATCATGAAATTAGAAAACTTAAATGGTATTTATATGAATTACTGATTTATTATTGCAATAGAAACTGCAATAAAGACCACTTGATTTTATAATAATCTCTACTTGAATCTAAAGGATGCGTGAAATGACTACAACACTTGATAAAAATAATCAACTTCTACGCCTGATTATGCAAAAAATGGAAATCCACACAGAAGACGAGGCTTGGGATGAAGGAGCAGGATTAAGTGATGACAGCAATGATGAGTTAAAATCCTCCAACCAACAGTACAAAAGCAAAACTTTTAAAGATAAAATGTATCTAAAAACTGCTGTAGTAAATTTTTGGAAAAAGGGGTTTTCCCAGATATGATGGGGTAAATTCAACAACTGGTGTGAGGCATTAAATATTTTTTTTTATAGAAAAAAAAATGTTATCAAATTTAGGACACATTTACTTGTCAACCTGTCAGGGCTTTTTTTCAAATAATGTAGGCCTATACAAAAAGAGAAATGAAAAACAAATTTAATCTGGAAAACACAAAACAAAATGAAATAGCATTTAAAGAAGATGACAAAAAGGACTCGTTTCTTTACTTTTTTTATCAACTAATCATCAGTGCAGTAACTTTAAGATTATTTGTAGACCTAATTTTCATGAATAGCCTTTCCTTTGTGCACACGCGTTTTAGCATGTTTAAATTAGAACAGATGTTAAGTAAAAAAAAAAACATTTTAAAAAAAATGTTAAAAAACTATTTCATCAGATTTGGTGTTTTGTTTTTACAGGGACTGTCATTTTTAAAATTAAAATTAACTGATATATCTAAATTGATAGCTTTTTTTAAAGCTTTTTAGGGATTTAACTGAAGTATTAATTATATAGATAAAAAAACAAATTACACAGACTATTTGTGTAAGGAAACAATAAATTAAAGCTTTATTATCAACTAATACAAATAATGGTAGACGTTTCGGCTCATGCCTTCATCAGTACAAAAACAATTACATGTACTTACATATATATTAAAATTAAAACATATTAAAGTCTATGTGATAAAATGAAAAGAAATGAAAGACAAAAATAAACACGGACATAGAATATAAGAAAAAGGAGGAAGTTGAAGTATCTAAAGTAACAGTGAAAACCACAACGGGAAAACGATTTTGCAGTCATGTAAAATTGTGGATTTGGTTAATTCCATATGGAGCCAACGTACCAAATCGTTTTATGAGTCTATTTTCCATGTGGACTCTATCATGGGTATTGGTTGCATATAAAATACCAGTAACTACAATATCCAAAATGCCATCGTGGTCAACACTGTTAAAATGTTTAGACACAGGACACTGAGCCTGTTTATTTATATTGTACAGGTGTTCTCTAAACCGATCTCCAAGACGACGACCTGTCTCACCCACATAAATTTTTTTACATCTCTTGCAAATAATTGCATAAATCACGTTGCGACTGGTGCAAGTGAATCCATCTTTTATTAAGAATTGTTCAAGAGGGAAAGAAATTTTGTTAATTTCAACCACATATGGACAAGTATTGCAACGGTTACGGTTGCAACCTTTTGTTCCAATATGTGCTTTCATTGTGGGAAGGTGACTTCTTACAAGTATGTCTCTGAGGCTTTTATCTCTCCGGAAAGCAAAAAGAGGAGGTTTTTTGAAGACCTGCTGAGTTAGAGGGTCAGCCATAAGGATTGATCGGTTTTTGAGAATCACCTGGCGGGCCTTAAAATTATGGGGATGGAAAGTTAAAACAAATTTGCATCTATCACATTGATCGTGAACAGATGATGTAAATGTGTCCTGTCTGGTCATGCCTTTAATTCTATTGACAGCTGATGTTAAGATTGTTTCCGGGTATGACCTCCTTCTAAAAAAGTCCAGCATCTCATCACTTCTTTCCAAGAAGTCTGCCTCATCACTGCAGAGTCTTTTAAGTCTTAGTAGTTGTGAAAATGGGATAGAGTTCCTACACGATTGAGGATGGGACGATGTATATAGAAGGAAACTATGGCTGTCTGTAGGCTTGTAAAAGATGGATGTTGATATTTTGTTTTCTTTTAATTTTATTTGTATGTCCAAAAAGTTAACAGTACTCCTATGAATAGTTGATGTGAATTTTATTGAAGGATGGAAGCCACCAATGAAGTCAATAAAATTTTGCAATTGCTGCATGTCCATTTTGGTTATTCCAATACAATCGTCGATGTATCTCTTGTAGTACTCTGGACAAATACCTTTGTAATTTTTATTCCATAGGTGTTCCAAATGGCCCATAAATATGCATGCATAACTTGGTCCCATTTTTGTTCCCATGGCAACTCCACTAATTTGATCAAAAAACTGTCCGTTGAACTCAAACGAGTTTAAATTTAGGACCAGCTCGGTCAATCGTAGTATGGCACTTGCTGGGAACTTAAGATTTGCCTTCTTGTTTAGAAAAAAGGAAATTGCAGAGAGGCCATCAGCATGTGGAATTGACGTGTACAATGAAGAAACGTCCATTATAAATAGGAGGTGATCTTCATCCGGTAAAACCAAGGAATCCAGTGATTTTAGCATATGGCTAGTGTCCTTAATATAAGATGGTAAATTTTCAACTATCGGTTGGAAAACAGAATCCAAAAAATCAGAAATTAATTCAGTAGGACAAGAGCAGGCGGAGACAATGGGTCCTCCTGGGTTTCCCAGCTTATGTATTTTAGGTAACAAGTATAAGCATGGCTTACCTAGATCACTATCATAAATGCGTAAATTTTTTGCAGAGGGTGGTAAATTGTTCCCTCTTGAACAATTCTTAATAAAAGATGGATTCACTTGCACCAGTCGCAACGTGATTTATGCAATTATTTGCAAGAGATGTAAAAAAATTTATGTGGGTGAGACAGGTCGTCGTCTTGGAGATCGGTTTAGAGAACACCTGTACAATATAAATAAACAGGCTCAGTGTCCTGTGTCTAAACATTCGTGGTCATTTTGGATATTGTAGTTACTGGTATTTTATATGCAACCAATACCCATGATAGAGTCCACATGGAAAATAGACTCATAAAACGATTTGGTACGTTGGCTCCATATGGAATTAACCAAATCCACAATTTTACATGACTGCAAAATCGTTTTCCCGTTGTGGTTTTCACTGTTACTTTAGATACTTCAACTTCCTCCTTTTTCTTATATTCTATGTCCGTGTTTATTTTTGTCTTTCATTTCTTTTCATTTTATCACATAGACTTTAATATGTTTTAATTTTAATATATATGTAAGTACATGTAATTGTTTTTGTACTGATGAAGGCATGAGCCGAAACGTCTACCATTATTTGTATTAGTTGATAATAAAGCTTTAATTTATTGTTTCCTTACACAAATAGTCTGTGTAATTTGTTTTTTTAATAAAAAAGCTTTATGCAGTCCTATTCTGTATGTTATATAGATAATCATGTTAAAGGGAAATAATTTTAATCAGCTTGTTTTTGCCAGATTTATTGAAATAAATGATTAATGCACTTTAAAAAAAAATTACCATACAAAGATTTAGTTGAGTGGAGAAGATATTGAGATGACTCTTTTTATAGATGTAATTGACTACAGGTGCTTTGTGGATACTTGAACGCTAGATAAAAATAGAAATAGTCATCATTGTTTTTCTACTCAGAATAGTTTCGTTGGAAAAATACTTTAATAAAACAAATATTCTCTATGAAATCATGCTCTAGCTAAGTTTCTTAATTTGTTAACCCACTACAGTACAAACAAGAAGAGGAAAAGTAGTGTAAGTGCCAGATATCAGGATTCGGGGCTCTTTTGTCCAACATTTCAATGCACATTTACTTATTTTTTTATAATTTTAAAATATGATTAGTCACAAACTAGTAGCCATACAGCCTTAATAATGTTACAAACTTTTTAAAAATTATACACAAAGCTAACAAGTTCAAGAACATAAAACCATCAGGTATGCACTTATTAACCTAAATTTGGATAGCAAATGCTCAATTTTCAACAATCCATCATTGTAATCAATTTATTCCTAAAAAATTTTTATAGGTGTAATATGTCACTTAAAAAGCCAATAGATGAACAAGATATTGATGATTCAAATCTTTCATTTTTTTCTAAATGAGTGTCCAGGTTAATTAACTCTTTGGCCCATATATAACTCTCTTTCATTTAAAGCAAACATTTGTTGGAATTATTTTAATACACAATAAAATACTATCTTGAGACACATTAATTTGAAAATATGTCTTTTTATATTAAAAATTTCATTGGTTGATTAAAATTTACCACGATAAACTTAACTATTACTTTAACTTGAGATGGATTTTTTCCTAATGCTGAAAAGTACACTTTTGGTATCTGTGCTGTGTTGTTTTCCATCAAGACAGAAATCACAGTAATTTTAGTGACAAATAATAGAATATTTATAAATAAAAAACATTCTTTGTATCTAAACAAATTGTAGAACAGTATTTTAAAATATTTCATTTAAACAAATCATAGTCATAAAAATAAATAAGTCTTTGCCTGACTTTCTCTAAGGCTATAAAGTAGGTGTAATGAAGGCATTAAATATAAGTTATTATTGGAAGCATTTTAAGACTTTTAAAACTATCATTTAAATCTCTATCCTGCAGCCGCTTGGAATAAACCAAGAATATTTAATATCAATTAAATACATGAGGTACAATGTATACAATATTATAATATAATTGGTGTATTTATGTTGTTTCAAATTTATTTCTCCACGCATTTGCTCAATTATTGAATTTTACAAAAATTTATATTATGAAAAATTTTCAAACAATGATTGTGTGATTTTTTTTCAACCATAATTTGTAACTAACCCAAGTTGTTTATGTAGCTTATTTAAATTTTATAATTTTTATGTTTAGAAATGAGACTTCAAGACTTATGCTAAGTTTATATAGAAATATGTTGTTAAAAGGCAAACAGAGTGCACATATGAGACAATAAGGTAGTTAGTAATCTTATAGTTTCCTAATCCACCCCTTTAAATTCATGCAGATAAGTTTTAAACTTTTATTTAAAGGGCACATTTGTAGATTTTTGGGGATTAAGCCCATTAATTTCCTCAGTAGCCCTCAATATTATGGCAAAATTTATTAACATTTTCTGATGTAGTTAGCTATCCTCGTATTTTCATCACAGACGTAGGCTAAATATGTAAGTAAGTCCTGTGGTAGAAACTATAAGTTAACCCTAGGCTGGTTGTTTTTTTTTTTTTTT
>MUZC01000172.1:388496-402666 GCA_002072015.1 Radix auricularia | reverse complement strand
AGGACACTAGCAGATCTCCTAGTGCTAACATCGGACCTAATCACATGAATCTCCGTGAATTAGGCCGATAAGCACAATCGTCACAGAGCCCTGTGCTCTTCAACCATCCGGCTAATCGGTGTTTTTACGCCGTTGAACCGAAGCCGTCCACAGGACGAAGAACGTCATTTGCAAGCACGTGGATAGAAGTTCCAGCGTGTACGATCGACCAGATCGACATCGCATCCTACACATTGTTTACCAACTCAGCTGACCGCTTCATTGTTTGTCAACACGAGAGGGACACCAATCCGAGAGCGCTGTCGTCACGTCGCCTGGAGACAGAAGTAGGTCGCGGCGTGATACAGTCACCGGAGAACGTCTCGGCGCAAGGGGCGGGCTGACCTCGAGGGCTGACGTCATACAGCACGGCGCAGCTAGACCACCCGTGTCACCCGCAAGACCCAGTGACCAGGGACTACACACACTTAATTTAAGTATAACCTTTAAAGAGACATCGGCATAAGGCAGGCCGTATGATGACACCTAGCTAGCCTATTTACTATTTGCTTTAAATAGTTAATATAAGGGCACTTCGTTATCTACCCAGTAATTTGTCATTGTATATATATTGTAAATTAAAGTTTATAATTTGTATTATACAACGGTTCTTGGTCTTAATCATTTGCGGAGATCACTGAAGTATATCCTTGTGTGTGTAAAATAATAAAAATAATAATACCCTAGACAACAGCCACATAACACACATTTCACCACATATCTAAGATAGATAAGATAAGAAGATAGATCAAATTTGATAAACCAAGTTTTCAAATATAATTCATAAATATAGTCAGATCTCGACTCTTGGCAAGGTTTTTATTTATCTATCCTGTGTTAACGATCAAGGAGGTGCAAAAAATATTAAAACCTACCCTAATCTATTTTAAACGATCATTATTATTAGTTCTACCAGGGCCGGCTTTGGGCATAGGCAAACTAGGCAGCCGCCTAATGCCACTGATTAGTCTCATCATTAGCGGGGTCCTAGCACAAGAATCTTTCCATATTTGTTCTTAATTGTTCTATTACATTTAGCGCCACCAAATTCACTTCGTCAAGGGCCTCTCATTCACTTCGCCTAGGGTCTCCAATTCACTTAGGCCGGCCCTGGTTCTACATTGATTCGGAATAACGAGATTTTTCGATTAATTTCTACAAACAATGACACATGTGCATGGGGCAGGTGGTTGAGAGGCAGCGCGCTGGCGTACCTATGGTTTCTGGTTCGAATCCATGTGAAGGCAATAGTTTATTCCCGTGGCCTACTGTGTCCCTGAGTCACCTAGCTCCGAATGGGTAGCTAACAGTAGTTAGGCGGTTGGGTAATGTGTGGAACCCTCATAGCCGTGGCCTGTGAACGCTGCATCACTTGGCAACAGATCATTCGTCATGGTCTGTTGAAGCAATATCTTCTGCATTGGAGGAGCTTCTGTATAGATATGAATTTATGATAAGACTCCATAGCCACTATAATATATAAAATGTAGGCTATATATTTAAGCAGTGAATCTTTTCAATGTATTTTTCCACGATAATGATTCAGGTTAATTTAGTTTTAAAATCTAAACATAAATTATATTCATACTTTTGCTACACATTCTCTTTCATTTCAATCTAATATTTAACATAAAATTTAACTCTTTAAATTTATTTAACCATATTTCATTCGTTTTAGTTTTATTTTTAAAAATCCTCTTTTAAATCCTAATTTATACTATTTTTTTGGGGCTCCCGTACCTCTATGAGTGGGCATTTAACATTCTCTTTCGCCAATTATCATCGGGAGATTAAACTCAACAACTTCCTAAAGTTTCATGCTCTCCACCTACATGGTGAATGGAAGAAATAGTGATTTTTAGTTTTTAAATTTGGGCCCCCAGCCCCCCTGTAAGAAAAATTTTTAAAATTATTTCACCTGCTAGCATCGTGTAAGTGTATTTATAAACTCCCCAACATTTGATGAGTCTACCTACTCGGAAAATAGGAGAACTGGTGATTTTCAATGTTTATATAGCTCATTTAATTTAAAAAAATCGTTTTCGGGGCCCCAGCCCCCATGAGTGGGAAATTTAATATTCTCTCGTTGGAAGCATGTAATCAAAACATTTCTTAAGTTTCATGCTTCTACCTTCACGGAAAATAGATGAATTATTGATTTTTAATTAGCATATAGCTTATATAAGGAGAAAAACAGTTTTGGGGCCCCCGGCCCCCGTGCGTGTGAATTTCAAAAATCGTTTTCGACATTTTTTGTCGTAAGAGTGTCTCCAACATCTTCTTAAAGTCTCATGCTTCAACCTATACGGGAAATTGGAGAATTAGTGATGTAGGCAAAAAAAGTTTTTGGGCCCCCGGCCCCACATAAGTGAGATTTTCAAAATTCTTTTTTGCCAATTTTCGTAGTCAGAGGGTACCCAACAACTTCTCAAAGTTTCATGATTCTACCTACACGGGAAGTTGGAGAATTAGTGATGAATCAGTGAGTCAGTCAGTCAGTCAGTGAGTGAGGGCTTTCCCTTTTATTAGTATAGATGCGAATCATTAATTCTCCTATTTCCCGCCTAGGTAGGGCATGAATCTTTTGCAAATAGTGAAGTACACTCTCCTGATAATAATTTAAAAAATAAATATTTTCCACTCATGGGGGGCCAGGGACCCAAATGTATTTTTTTCTTATATTATATTAAAAACCAACTCAAAACTAGTTCTCCGATTTTCTGTGTGGGTAAAAACATGAAATTTTTGAAAAGTGGTTGAGCTTACTCTCCCAACAATAATGACAAAAGGAGTTTTACAATTCTCACTCATTGGGGGCCCAAATGTACCTTTTCTCTTTAATTAGATATATTATCAAAAATCCAGACACAAAATTACGTGAAGTGTAGTATACGTACACAACATTACATACGGAAGGTTCTTAAAATGGTTTTGTTTATAATTCCCGTAAATGTGGGGCCGGGTGCGCAAAACGTTTTTTTTTTTTTTTTACTTAGATGTGCTACATACAAATAAAAAATCACAAATTCTCCTATTACCCGAGAAGGCAGAAGCATGAAATTTTAGCAAAAATGTTGAGTACACAACGGCAGTTTTAACAGGTGAAAATATTGTTTAAAATTATCTTTCTGAGGGCCGTGGGCCCTAAAGTGTGTGTGTGTGTTTTTTCTAAAATAAAATACATTAAAAAAAGCAAATCACTAATTCTCCTATTTCCCTTGTAGGTAGAGGTATTAAACTTTTACAAACTGTTAAGTACAATTTCCCGATGATAATTTGACAAAAAGAATTTTTAAATTCCCACTCATGAGGGACCATGGGCCAATTTTTTTTATTTTTTGTTTTTTTTAATTTTTATTATTATTATTATTATTAAAAAACCAACTCAACATTAGTCCTATAATTTTCTGTGTGAGTAATCATCATCATTTGTCCTTTGCGTTCCTTGTGGAACATAGGGCCTCTGTCAAAGCTCGCCACTGTGCATGATCCCTTGCCAGTCATTTCAATTCTTCCCAGCTCTTTCCAGTTTTTCCAGCCTCATCTAACATGCTCCGTTCCCATGTACACTTGTGTCTTCCTCGCTGGCGTTTTTTCCTGGGGGTTCCGATCTAAGGCCTGCCTCACCCTGCAGTTATCTTTCCGAAGGGTGTGTCCAATCCATCTACAATTCCATTAAAAACCAACTCAACATTAATTCTGTAATTTTCTGTGTAGGTAAAATCACGAAATTTTGGCACATTTTTAAGCACACTCTCCAGACAGTAATGACAAAAAGACTTATAAAATTCTCACTAATTGGAGGACGGGCCCCAAATGTATTTTTTTTTCTTTAAATAAGCAATGTTATTAAAATTCCACACATCCAAATAGCGTGAAATGTAGTACATGTACAAAACATAACATGGGGAAGGTTCTTAAACATGTTTTGTTAAAAATACCACTCATGTGGGGCCGGGGGCCTAAAAACTTTTTAAAACTTATATTGGATATACAAAAATTGAAATACATTAATTCCCTTATTTCCCGAGTAGGCAGAATCTTGACATTTACGGAAATTGTTGTGTGCACTTCCGAAATGTTAACAGGCAAAAATATATTAAAATTATAATTTTCTGAGGGCCAGTGCCTAAAATTAGTCTTTTGCTAATATGAGCTATATAAAAACTGCAAATAAAAAATTCTACTATTTCCCTTGTAGGTAGAAGCATCAAACTTAAACTATTTGCTAAGTACAGTTACGCGACGATAAATTGCTAAAATGATTTTAAAATTCCATTCATATGGGTCTCGAGACCAAAATGTAGTTTGTTTTTATATTAAAAACCAACTCATCACTAATTCTCCAATTTACCTTTTAGATAAAAACATGAAACCTTTGGAAGTTATTGAGCATATTCTCCTAACAATATTGGGGATAAAGACTTTACAAATTTTTACTCCTGGGGGGCCGTGGGCCCAGATTTACTTTTTTCCTTCAATTAACTATATTAACAAAAATGCAGACAACAAAACAACGTGAAATTTAGAACACGTACACAACATTACATGGGAAAGGTTCTTAAAAAGTTTTCGTATGACTTAAAAATATTCTATATAGATCTATAAATACATTCTTATGCAATTATTAACTTTTGACATTCACTCTTAAATGATAATTAGATCTATGTATCAAAAATGAAATTACGCAAATGTTAAATATTTGTTTTTAACTAGCACAACTAAAAAAAAGCTAATTTTCTCACTTTTCATTGACTTCTAAAATGAGTGGTACAAAGTAAAATTACATATAAAAAGAGGTAAACACGCTGTGGATTGCTTTTATACAAACCTTTGATTTATTATTATTATATTGTTTTTTTTTAAAAAGAATAGGTGATATTAGATTAAGTGTGTATTAAAAGTCTCTATATTTTTATTTTCTACACTCGCCAACAAAGGCTCTAATTTTTTATTTTTTTATTTTATTTTTTTTTTTTATTTTTTTTTTAGTCCCATAACCTCTTTTTATCGAGGTCGTAGAGGATTCTAATGTTTCCATTAGAATATTCTCGGGCTTAATAGACACTGGCGGCGCCCATCCCTCTCCAGGTCAGCGGAGGACTTTCTAAGCGTTAGTCATTGCACAACATTTTTATAGTGGCTTTTCGTGGGCTTGAACCCACGCCCCTCAGCTAGTGAGGCTAGCGCACTATTGACTTCGCTACCCAGCCGCCTAATACACATTTTTAATCCAGTTACTCCATGTAGATATACCTATTTCAAATTTCAGGGACGGGCTAGTGGTCTGCCCATAAATATTTTTTTAAAATAAAAAACAAATTTATTTATACCATGCTAAAAGCTACGTTAAGGAGTAATAACTAACATCGCTCATTCTCCGACAGCCTATTGTTCCTGGCAAGATGCCGTGAACAGCAACGGAAACTGTTTCAAGTTTTTCAGAGAAGCTAAAACGTGGAGTCAAGCTCAGGTAACTTATAGATAAGGGCTGTAAGTTGTCCTTGATCTTAACCAAAGGTTCTAAGAGCCACCTATAAGTGGAGGCATACACGTATGTATCGCATATGAGGTTTTTTTTTCAAGTACATTAAAAAAATATATTTCATTACAATTTGGTATTAGCTATTTCTGCTATTTTTTAAAATTCAGACCCAAATATTATAGAAGATGATCCTATAAATTAATCTACGTTACTCTAATTTTTTTTTTTTAATTTATTTATTATTTTTTTAAAGATATCATGGCCATCACACTTGGTGGTCTAAGTGTTAGTGCGCTGGCAGCGACGTAGCGTGGGCATGTGCCACCCGGGGCAGTACCAAAATTTGCCGTCCCCCCTCTCCGCCGAAAAATATGTTAACGCTGTAAAGTAAAGATAGTTTTTACTTGAATGTAATAATGACACTGTAATAGAGATGAAAAGAAGAGTCTTATTTCTTTAATTGCTTTAATAAAATTAAAATTTTCTGTTTTTCCAGATTGCACCCTCTTTCCTGTATCAATGTTTTCAGCCTTCCCATCCTAAATAGCCCAAATTTAAATAGTATTAGATAAGAAAAAAATGGCTTAATCGGTATTGCTTGTAATTAATTTTTTATTAACTTAAGTTTAGAGAAGCTATTTTAAGACCTTGCATAACTTAAGACCATCGTAACCAATGTTCAAATTAATTATATTATTTCAGGCAACGTAACTTATTAAACTTTATAGATCGAGTGGTCTTTAATTATATAATTATTTTTTTTTAACCCGTGTGATAAAATAGTATTAGCATGAGAATGTCATTTGAATACTCGAATTTAAAGGCAACATTTCAAAGTCCATCAGATTGCCTGGTGTATGAAAATTTTTACAAGCTTTCTAAATTCTACATACCTGCCAAAATCTCACATGAATTTCTACAGTAACTCTCATCTTATGAATTAATTAACTTTCTTCCCAACTGCTTTTCAAAATAACATGGATACATACTTTGGATCGCCAAAAAATTGCTGCCTGGTACTTTGACTTGAAAATTCGATTTAAGGGATGGGGTCCCCACATAAAAGTGTATCAAATTTCAAAACATTCTTAGAGTATCCCATTAATTTCTCTGTGAGCATCTTCTGATTAGCATTTTTTTTCTAGCACTATATAGTTATCAATTATATCGTGCATCTTTCACATAGAAGAAAAATAAAAAGATTATATTGGGACTAGTAAAGTTCCTGCATCTGTTGGTGTGATGAGCTTTTTTTCTGCCTCTCTCGGTCTCTCTATAGCTTTCAAAATATTCTCAAAATGGTTCTGTTTTATTCACTACGCTATAATTTGAATCCTTGCTTGTAAAGTAGGTAGATATTCCAAGGGTGTATGGGCATGAATAATAATGCGTAAGAACGTTCTAGTGTACTAAAATAGATAATTCGTTTCCGTTGGATTATCATGTGAACTATTTTAGCAAGATTTGAAAAAAAAAAGATTACACAAACTATTTGTGTAAGAAAACAATAAATTTAAGCTTTATTTCTGGACTAATACAAATAATAGTAAACATTGCGGCTCATGCCTTCATCGGTACAAAGTACGATAACATAAATAATTACTTACATATATCTTTAAAGATTTGACAGTGAGAGTTTATGTTTCTGCGTCTTTCTTAAACGCCTGTATACTATCCAGATATAAAGAAGAAGTATTAATACATGGAGATCCCCTGCAAACCATTATTTAAGATAGTAATTTATTAAAAATCATTTCATTACTTCAATGAAATTCTACAATGTCTACTTCTTTATTTTCAATTGATCATTACATATCCCATAACTAGACTTGTTTGGTGATTATGTGAAATATAAGAAGACTTATCGAAAACAAAAGCAAAATATGGGCAATCTTATTCCTGAAAAAGGATGATTTTTTTGCTACCTATATCTCTTAAATTGCTGAGCTCAGTTTGAATTTTAGATGTCACTTTTTAATACCATTTTTTCATACATTTTCCTGGGAGTGCTCGATTGTACTATAGAAGCAAATGCATTGGTTCCGGAATATTGCCTTTATTTTACAACAACATTGCCCTCTTTGTGACCGGAAAAAAACATATTTACTTTTGCCAGGCATTAATAATGTCAAAAATTTTAACAAAAAACGTCACGCTACTTTTTTTTTCTTTCACAACTAATTGTTGTTCTTTGTCAATTCTTTAGTTCCGATTTCTGATGCTTTCCAATTTAAAAAAAAAGCTTTGGAAATGTTGAGAACTAGTTCATGGTAGGCTATGTTTGGATATATGCGTGCAAAGTTTTAATGTCATTAAAACAATTTTGTTCATTATTTTTGTTGATGTTTGAAAATCAAAGGACATTAAAATAAAAGATAATAATATTTTGGTAGAATAAATCATGTAAGTACGCCAAAAAAAAATTAAGTTAAAATCAAACTTGAATCAATTATATATACCAGAACCATATTGTCATATTCGTACCCTAATTTAATCCCTTTGTTTTCCCCTTCAATAGCATTAGTATCGGTAGACTTAAGATTCATACGGGAGTTTGAAGTTCTGACATTTTAAATGTTCACGTATAGTATATATTTCCTTTATTTCTTAGAATTTTGTATATTTGCTTTTATTTTATTTTAATAAAATTCATTTTAACGCTTTTCATTTTTGAAGGTAATTAACGAGGAATTAGGCCCCTCCGCACAATGTGCTGCCCCGAGATTGCTTCATGTTTCATGTACAATAAGTTTTCATTTTACAACAAGAGCGACTGTCAAATTTTAAGAATCATTTAACCTGCTACTACTTCAGTGTTACATAATCATACTACTTAAGAACTTTTCAGTACCCAATAAGGAGTTTGAAGTTTTGACGTTTGAAAAGTAGACATGCTTTAGGATAGATCTTTTAACTCTGTTATTAATTTCTTATTTATTTTATTTTATTTGGACAAAAAGGTCGTCTTTCTGAATTTTTGTTCTTAGACACTATTTAACGACCAGAAATTTGCCGCCCCTGATAAAGTGCCACACGGGGCATTTTCCCCCCTTTCCCCCCTTCGCTACGCCACTGTGCGCTGGCTGTCGTACCGTGGCAAGAACTCGAGTCACGGGTTCGGGCATTGCTACAGGCAAGGACCCGTGGCATTGTGATAGCCACACAATCCTTTGCTCGTTAGTTGTGGCTTAAAAACTTGTGAAAGCTACTTCACTTATCTTTGAATTCACAATGGACCTAAAAAAAGGAAATATACGCTAAGATAACTTACTTGTATAATTATAACTCTATTTAAATCATACGCTCTTAGTCAATACAATACTTTTCTCGTAAGCACATAAATTTCAAGAATTGGATTATAAACAAATACTTGAGATGGTTTGTTTGTTTTTTTTTTTTTTTTTTTTCTTTATTTAAAAAATCTTTAAATTTAAGAATAAATTATTGCCTTTGGTCTTTACGCATTAGTGAATAAAAATAGTTTTACTTCAGAGAAGCTTTCTAAATGTTAAAGAATAATATCACATTGTCAAGTGTTGAAATACATATTGCTATTTTGAAATATCTTAAGTCTATGACATAATCACACACAAATACCTGTTCTATTATTCTGGTAATTTTATAACTAACTTTGTCAGTTTTGTTACGTTTCTTTGGTGTTTAAATTTTATGACAGTAAGACTCAGAAAAAAAATTAATTGCATAAAAAAGATAATCTGTGTATATATATTCTTATAAATCATTAAATTTTCACTTCAGGCCTACTGCGAATCACTTCCAGGTGGAGGAACGCTCGCGCGCATTTCCTCAACTTCGGACATTTTGAAGCTTAATCCATCAAATTACGGCTTGACCATTGGAAGTAAAGACTAAAATTTCTCCATAAATCTAAAAATACGTATTTCTCTTTCAATCCACAGATATTGGTATTCATTTTCAAATTACATTTATTAAGTAAATTGGGGAAGAACATTATTTCGCATGTTTTGGTTTTAATTGATAAGCCGAAAATCTACATTATCAATGTAATTTTTGCGGTTGCTACATTTCAGGGTTTTGTTGTTTGTTTGTTTGTATTTTTTTTTCACTTAAAAAACTATGTACTAGCTAAGATAAAGGAAAGACATTTGATCTATTTCTCGTTAATAATTTTGACACGAAGTATTACCTCATAAACAGAAAGGAATACCACAATAAACAAAACAGAGACTTAGGCTTTTAACTTAAAATTATCTTTTTGATGCTACAAATGTTATACCTTTTAGCCTAAAGATAGTCTGGCCGCAACCATTTTTATTTTAGGAAAGAAAAATTCACTACTCAAATAGATGGCATTAGGACTAGTGTAATAATTATGTCAAAAAGTGATATTAAAATAGACAATTTTTCAGGTTGGACTGCAGCCAAAAAAGGAGCATCCGATAAGGTTTGGAGATGGCCTGATAACACACCGGCAAACTTAAACGGCTTGTGGGCTTATGGTGAACCCAACGGTAAACTCAACGCAGAATATTGCCTCGAATTCTACCCTGGAGGACGTATCAACGATCACCCATGTCATAACTACCGGACCTTTATTTGTATGGACAAACGTTAGTCTAAATTGGATTGCATGATTTTAATTTTTAATATACTTTACAACTTGTTTAATTTGATTTACATTTTGAGTAAGTTGATATTTTTTAACAACGACTTTAGATCTTGATGAAAATACAGTTGGACTTCCATTACGCTGAAACCTGCTTATATAAGCGTTTAAATTGGGGCTGCGAAAATTACCGATTAATTTCTTGATTAATTTGTAATAACCTTTATCGATTAAAATTATTTTAATCAATAAAATAGCTATTAAAATTAAAGAAAATGTTGTTGTTTTTTCTTCGATTGATTAATAAATAATTAAATATTAATAATAGTTTGTTTTTTTACATACAAACTTATCCATTTAAAAGTGAATAATGAAAAGTGTAAACTTTAAAATAACCTGTTTAATAATAACAAAAATATAAAAATCATTGTTTTTAAATAACAAAATTAGAATTCATTGACATTATATTGAACTACTTGTATTTAAAAATATCTCCTGACAATATTATATTTCTTAAATTGAATTCAATTAAATACTTAGCTATGGAGAATTTTAAAAATGCCATAAAAGGGCACAAAATGTGAAGAAAAAAAAACATTGTGAAAAAGTTATAATGATGTCTATGAAAAAAAAAAAGTAACTTTTGAACAACTTGGGATCAAAGGATCATCTTTGGGTTTTTATTAATCATCAAACAATTTCTATACAGCTGTAATACTTTTTAATAAAATAATAAATTTGAAATTTTCATCAAAATGACTGAAATGTAATACGTTATTTAACTTTTTTTTTGTGCTAAAATGTTTTAAAACTAACTCAATAAAAAATCAATTGCCCGTTTTTATTACTTCCCTTGAAATTTTCAGTTTAATGACGTCATGGGTAATACATCTTTATTTTTGCTTTTACAAAAGTATCGATTAATTAATCGGTAATTTTTCAAAAGTTAGCGATTAAATTTAATTTAATCGAAAACAGCCCCATTTTAAAAACAATCACAGCTAATTGAAATAGTGCAACGTATTTCATTTTACTATCATCTAAAAAACCCAGCACTCTGGCTCCCTATTCGGTGGCTTCCCGACCTCCACTCGTGTCACCCCAGCTTTTCCCTTGCTCCCTTGATCTCTCTTTTTCCCTGTAATTAATATTGGTGACCAAAGGTCCGCGAGAGAAATTTTAGAAGGCCATCTAGTTTAAGTCCTTAAAACGAACTTCATTGAAACCCCTTGGAGGTCCCAATAAACTACCTGTGACAGCTCCATTGCCTCTGGTTAAGTCAATTGACATTTTAAATAATGTCATCTCGGTCACTTTCAGTTATCTGTAATATGAAACACTTATCCAAGCTCCGGCGGTGTCTGGTCAAGTGTGTGGTATGGTGAGGGGGGAGGCGGGGCCATGTCCTGTTTGGCTGGTGGTGCACTCTGCCACACCCATCAGCCACCACTACGCCTTCTCAATAATATTGCAACAGCAGCTTAGAACACCGCTTACATGAAAAAAACAAGCACAAGCAAACGCCATGCATTTGAATACTGCGCAGTGTATGAAAAATGTAGTAAAATATTTATTTTAATATTATATTTCATAAAGCTGTAATATAATAATGCCATGCTTTTGAGCTTGTGTAAAGATTCCACAACCCAGGCTAGCTGTGGCCCCAGGCCAGAGTCATGTAGGCCTTGTCAGAAGTCCTGCCCTGATCATTGGTGTGCAGCGTGCAGCATAGGCATAAGCCGAATCCATATTATAATGATTGAAATTTTAGTATAGTTTTGGGGTTGATAAAATATATGCATATTTTGTTTGTTTAGTTTTGGCATGGTATAAACAAACACTTAGTCTGCACAGTATTGATTTAGCCTTTATAGAGATTCTCCTTTAGTCTTAGTATATTCTATTTTTACTGCAGTGTACTCTACTCTATACCAATACAATGGATAACTATAGTGACTATAGTATTAATATAGATCTAGTTTTTTAGTTCTTTGTGACAATGTATAATTCAATAAATAAAACAATAATTAATAGTACTTTTATTATGAATACAATGTTTGTGGTAGTCAATAGTTGTATAGAAAAGGTAAAGATGACATATTGTTGAAGCCCTGAGGGTGGGTGTCGGCAGAGGACCCGATGTGAGAAATGTGACGTTCAGATATTTCCTCACTTGAATTGGGAAATCAAGGAGCATGGAACCCACAAACGATCCTTTGAAGACTAGAACTGAGCAGGCTGACCAAATGTCTAGCTCTGGTGCTAGACAAAGGAGTCCCAGGGACTCGGGCGAAGGTGTGATATACGTGTCATAACTGGTAGATCAAGGGACGCCGACAATTGGGAACGGGTCGAAGCAGCTGAAGAGGAAATGGTGATTACATCACGTGACCAGATCGGGTTGCTTCAAACCGAACCCACCCACGTCTTACCTATGGGTGGTACAATATAATTGACAGTAGACTTTCAGGAAATGGGAATTCGGGGGAGGAGACTGGCGGGTATTAGATGAACCGCGCTGATAAGAACTGGACACACTCACACAGAAAAACACAGGCAGACGGAGATAGAAATAGGGACGGAAGATAGGCTGTGGCTGCCAGGTCCTTGACGCCCATGTGGTCGCGTCCATTGAAGTGTCAAGAGACGGGAAACTGTCTTGTGTAATTGCCCGAATGTGTTCAGCCATGATTTATTTTTAAACATGACTTCGCAACATGGCTGTAAACTTTGTTTCTCAACCTCGATAAAGTTTTCTCCGTTGTTCGCAGTAACGGAAATCTAGTCATACAATCTCCACAACAATACGCTTAGTACATGCATACTTTATGAATATATGGTTGTGATGCAAGAATAATCGCGATGTCCGAAATACTTCTCTCCAATATCAGCATTTACTTTCGAGAATGTCCTCTAGTTTACAAGCCCAATAAACATTGATCTATATACTTGTTCTTTAGTGGTCACTTTGACTTTCAAGACATCACCTCTATTGGCGAAATCAGGGGAACTTATCATTGATCGAGATTAACAACTCAAACGGTGGATTGAGCATTACCTGGAATTGTATGCAATAATAAATAACCCATTTCTAATATGCTGCTCTGGACGATATCCCGGACCTGCCGGTCCTGGTCTACCCACCATAGATGAGCTAAGTAGAGGCATCGATGTTCTAGCTTGTGGAAAGCCCCTGGCAATAATTGAATTCCATCAGAAGCTCAAAAATTACGGAAAGGAAGTACTTTTATAGTTTTGCATGACCTCCTCACTCTGTGCTGGGAACAGGGACAGCTGATAAGAACTGGACACACTCACACAGAAAAACACAGGCAGACGGAGATAGAAATAGGGACGGAAGATAGGCTTCTAATTTCCAACAAAATTTCCTAAGTAAATTCAGCATAGTTAGCCCTGTAGAAGAAATATGGAAGGAAATAAAAACAAATCTAAAAACCATAATGGATCAGAATGTTCCAACAAAAATAACTTCAAATAGAATTAATAAATGCTGGTTCAATTTTAAATTAAAAAAGTATTGCAAACTAAAGGAGAATTTATTTAAGAAATTTAAGCCTACCAATTTAGAAAGGATACACAAAAAATACTTAAAAATTAAACACCTGACACAAAAACTTAGCCGTAACCTCCAAAATAATTATATAAACAATGTGATAACTAAAGATAACAATAAAAACTTATGGTCCTTTATCAAATCTAAAAAAATGGAGCCTTCAGGTATAGCCACACTAAAAGGCTCAACTAATAAAACCTATAATGATAATGAAAATAAAGCTAATATCCTTAACAAATATTTTGCATCATCATTTTCTGCCTCATGCGACAAGGAAATTTCAATAAATTTAAATAAATTGGAAGAAATAGGTAACATAACTGTAGATGAGATAGGTATACATTCACTCCTAAAAAACTTAAAAATAAACAAAGCTACTGGCCCAGATGAATTACCTGCCAGGTTATTAAAAGAATTAAGCAATGAACTGTCCCCAATCCTTGTAGTTCTTTTTCAAGCCTCTCTAAACCAGGGTAAAGTGCCC
>MUZC01000172.1:369211-387911 GCA_002072015.1 Radix auricularia | reverse complement strand
TTTTTTTTTTTTTTAGTCCCATAACCTCTTTTTTATCGAGGTCGTAGAGGATTTTAATGTTACCATTAGAATATTCTCGGGCTTAATAGACACTGGCGGCGCCCATCCCTCTCCAGGTCAGCGGAGGACTTTCTAAGCGTTAGTCATTGCACAACATTTTTATAGTGGCTTTTCGTGGGCTTGAACCCACGCACCCCAGCTTGTGAGACGAGCGCACTATTGACTTCGCTACCCAGCAACCCAAACTAAAGATGCGAAATACTTAGGAGTCATAATAAATGAGAAACTATCTTGGAATCCCCATGTCAATGAAGTTATTAATAAATCAAACAAAACCTTAGGCTTTATAAAAAGAAACTTTTACAAATGTAACAAAGATATAAAACTAAAATGATACCTCATCCTGGTGAGACCAATACTAGAAAATGCATCTTCTGTATGGGACCCATCCACTAAAGAAAATATTGATAAGTTAGAACAAATCCAAAAAAAGAGCTGCCAGATTCATTACTGGAGAATATTCAAAACTGAGAAGAGTAACACGTTAGTTAAATCATTAAACCTTGAAACACTAGAGGATAGAAGAACCAAGAGTAAATTAGTAATTATACATAAGGCAATTAATTCTAATTTAGAAATACAACACAAAGATAACCTAATACAACCCTCAAATGGGCATAAAGTTAAAAACACCTTCCTTATTCCATATGCAAGAACAAACACATACAAGTTTTCTTTCTTTCCGTCCGGTATTCGGGCGTGGAATGGGTTGCCTGAAGAAACCAGGAAAGCCTCCACTTTATCATCTTTTAAAACTCTAGTAAGAATACAGGACTAAACACAAACCATAGAAATACGTAGGACGCAATAATCTTCTGTACAGAAGGAGCGTCTGTAACATATAAGATAAGATAAGATAAGTTACCACGGAAGTTAAAAAATGCCAAAATCGTTACACTGTATAAGAATAAAGAAGGCAAGAGAGACTGCAATAACTATCGTGGAATCTCTCTTCTGAACATATTAGGAAAGGCCTTCGCGAGTACCATTAACACGCCTGCAGACCCTAGCATCGCGTGTACTCACAGAATCGCAGTTCGGCTTTCGAATGGAAGATCAACTATTCAAATCATCTTCTGTCTGCGCTAACTGAAGGAAAAATGTATGGATCAACATATGCCTCTAGAAAACGCGTTCGTCTACCTAACTAAAGGTTTCGAGCTGGTCAGCAGAAGCGGCTTTTTCAAGACTTTAGTAAAAATAGGCTGATCTACACATCTGCTAAACAATATTCAGCAATTCCACGAAAACATGCAGGGCACAGTCTGTTATAACGATGCCACATCTGAAGCTTTCCTATAAGTAGTGGAGTAAATCAAGGTTACGTGTTGGCACCTACTATGTTTGCAATATTCTTTTCCATCTTACTCCAGTATGCCTTCAAGAACAACTGTGAGGGGAGATACATAAACACAAGATCTTGTGGGATATTATTCAATATTGCCTGACTTAGCGCTTAACGCAAAGTTCGAAATAAGGAATATTTTGTTGCGTTAGCTCTTATTTGCAGACGATACTGTCTTAATATCTCACACAGCAGATGGACTGCCGAACCTTGTTTCCAGCTTCTCCGCTGCCTGCAAAGAGCTTGGCCAGACCGTCAGCATAAAGAAAACCAACATTATGGCACAGTGTGCTGCCTCCCTCCCAACTATCAGTATAGACGACTGCAACCTGGATGTAAATGACAGTTTTACATTTCTGGGATCAAACATCTCGAGCACCTTCTCGCTGGAAGACGAGATGAACGGTTGGATAGGGAATGCAGCAACTGTTATGGCTAGACTGTATAAAAGAATATGGTCCAATGCTAAACTCACATCAAAGACTAGGCTACAATATACCAGGCCTTCGTACTGAGCACGCTCATCTGTGGATGCGAGTCATAGACCACTTATACCAGGCATGAAAGAAGGCTCAATAGCTTCCCCCTCAGATGTCTGCGCGACGTCCTTGACTTTAAATGGCAAGAGAAGGTCCCGAACCCAAAGGTCCTGGCTCAAGCAAGCATGAGAATGCAAACTGATCGCATAACCAAAGATGTGCTATACAGCGAGCTGGCAACGGGAAAAGTCAGTTGGTCGGCCATGTCTCAGATACACAGACATATGCAGGTGAGACATGAAAGTAGCCAACATTGACATACAAAACTGGGATAACATGGCTGAGGATGGGACCGCATGGCAGGCTATAGTGAAAGAAGGATCACTAAGAGCAGAGGAGAAAACTAGTGAAGATGCAGTTGATAAAAGAGCGAGGAGAAAGGCCAGACAACACTGCTCAATTACATTCGTGTGTGTAAAATGCAGAAGAGACTGCAACTCAATGATTGGTATCATCAGTCACACCAAGTGCTGCAAATAATAAAGATACATCTATCGTCTTTCGTAGACGGGCAGATGCCATACATCTTTAGTGCCGGAAAGCTTACCCAGCAACAGCTGTTGGATGTCTGTCTGCGGGTGTAAGCCAAATACATTTGTCAGAATCAAAGTCAAGTCATTAAACATTAAAACACTAGAGAATAAAAGAGCAAAGACCAAAGTAGTACTAATACATATATATTGACTTAAACCTTTCTATTCGCGAATATTTCCCATGCGTTTAATATTTTTATTTGTCCTAATTTTCTCTCTCTTACTCGTTCTCTGTCTCACTATCTCTCTCTCTCTATCTCTCTCTCTCTCTCTCTCTCTCTCTCTCTCTCTCTCTCTCTCTCTCTCTATCTCTCTCTCTCTCTCCCTCTCTCTCTCTCTCTCCCTCTCTCTCTGCGCTTCAAAAAACTAGGAACCATTATATTTAGAGATTGTGTCCGTGAAGTTGAAATTGGAGCTTCAATAGGGTCAGTGATGGGAGCTATGAATGACTTAATTAAAACATTGAGCAATAAAAAAAGTTAGCCTCCCACAATCTATGAAGAGCTTTCGTTAAAATAATTTTCCTGTAAGAATGTGAGACTTGGTAATCATTGAAAGCAAGATGAAGGCTTTCGAAAACAAATGGATGAGAAAAAATATCCTCATCCCTTATCTAGAACACAAGACCGATGATGAATACCGTATTTATTAGCATAATATAAGTTTAAGTTTATAAAAATATAAAACTGAAGTCAGGGGTCGGCTTACAGGCCCATATAACAAATAGGACACAAGGAAAGACATTCAAGGTTTTTTTTCTTTTCTAAATATTACTGAGTTAATCATCAGTTGTGAACAAGTTATCAGCGGAGGTTTAGATATTATGAATGCCAGTATTTTCAAGGAGTAGGAAACGTTTTTGTGTCACACCAGTAGGTAAACAAACTGGTATGTAACAGAAAAAAAAGTTTTTATAAAGTTTTTAAAATAAAAAAAATGAAATGAACAAAATATGGAGTAAAATATAAAAAATTTAGTGTTGGCTATTATGCGTTTTTTTAAAACAAAAACTTGCAATTTTAAAGGATTATAAGCAAGTAAAAGCGGTTATCTGAGACCAAATAAACTCCATAAGGATTTGGTCGTGGGGACGGGGAGAGATAACAAATTTCTTTTAGAAAAGATAATGGATTATTGATAGAAAAATGTTGAGTAGGCAACACATACCTAAGATAAAAAAAGAAGGTGATTATTTCGCAAAGAGAGTGTGTTGTTAATAGAAAGAGTCTTGTCATGTTAAGGTAAGCTAAATGAGGTTTATAGTTGAGGTGGTTAATGAAATGAAAGTAAATCGATTGTGTTGGCCTAAGGATTTTAAGTCCACATGGTGATTTGGTTGTGAAAAACTAAATTGAGAATGTTCATTTCTTTTTAAAAAATAATTTTATGTTATTTAATAAAGGAAAAATCTGCAACTACAGTTTGAAGAGCAAAATTATAAATCAAACTATTTATTATTATTCCATCAATTGTAAATAAATGAAGTGGTATTGGACTCTTGGGATTAAATGCATTCACAACTTTTTGTTCATAAATAATATTTTATTGAATTATTTGTTCCAGCTGTTTAGATATTTTTTTAAATCATAAATTTAAATAATATATATCATTAATAGCCTGTTCCACATGTTTACTCTATCTGAACTTAAATCTTTGAAATTATGAACATCATTGACATTGGTCAATTTTTAAAACAAATGTCATAAGTAAATTTAGAAATCTACTTCAACACTAAAATGTATTTTCATACTAGAAATTATGTTAATTGACTTTTCAAAGTTAAGCAAGGCTAAATGTTTTTTTCTCTTTTTGACGAATGAACTCAGTTTTTAAAACCACATATCAATTTTACACGGGGGCAAATATTCGGCAAAACATATCTTTATCGTTGATTTTTAAAAAGAAATTATGTATTAATAATATAAAGAACATTTGAAGATGACAGGCGCATTTGATATTCGTTGCTTTGTTGGCAATGTCCATTATAGATTTTAAGTTGTGCTGATATAATAAAAGATCATGTTAAGCCTGGTACCTTTTTGGACTCAGGACGTGTTAGCGCATTTTCGTATTATGTATCAGTACTTATGTTGGATATCAGCATTATGTAGTTATCAGTAATTGTGTTTAGATTTTAGACATATTTTTATGCATTTTCTTGTGTAATGAATATACCTGAAATTTTTTAAAATTTAAAAGTCATTTCTTTACATTTTAAATTTTTTTATTTTCTCTTTAATCTAACTACAAGTGGTTTGTGGTCACTGAAATAGGACTCATAAATGAAACATTCTAAATTGTAATCAGCTAATCGCCCAAATACTCCGTTAATTGTTGTTTGATAGATCATGGTTGGCAATCTTGTTGAAAGTAGTTGAATGTTGAAGGTTGTTTCGAAAAAGTTTTCAATTTCTGCCCTAAGATCTTGATTTAAGTCACCACAAATGATGACGTAAAACTCTCTAAACTTTTACACATGTTCTAATGACGTCAACAAAAAAAACTAATAATTTTGCACGCTTTCGCACCACTAACCAATAACTTTAACACCAAACACACCACCGTGCGCAACTCACAAGTTCCATTAAGTTACAATGACTTAAAGTCCTACGGAACTTCCAGGAGCTCTACTGCCACTACAAGAGGTCGGATCGAGTAACTGAGTGTTGATGCACAAATGGCAGGTCAGGACATACAAAAAACATATATACATCATGGGTCTAGGACTTATGGATGCTGAGATCTAGGGTGATGACAGACGGACGGACAGACGGACAAAACGGATACAATAGCGCATTCGACTTCTCGAAAAAGCGCTAAAAATGTTGTGGATTAACACAACGCATTATTTTTCTATTAGCCTTTAACTCAAATTATCATAAAAGTTTTTTTTATTTTTTATTAACATTAGCAAAATTTAATTTTAGATTAGTGTACTATCATTTTATTTGAAACTCTAAGCACCCAGAAAATCCATGAAGACTTAAAACGCATCTGTGGCTATTTTATGTCTTTTCCCTACTGAAACAACGTGCTTACATGTTAACCAGCCTTTCGTTAATTGAAGTTTCTAATTTCGTAACTATAAATCAATAAGTACACTGAGTGAATCCCTAAATTGACTGAGTTCAAATATAAAATAATATCATGCACACACCATCAACATATTAAATGTAATAAAGTCATAAAGAATTTTATTTAAATATATTTATTTAATCATTGTAAATAACAATCAACAAATTAACATGTTCACTTTTTATTTTCATTTAGGAAATACCCACTGTTATCTCTGTTTATAAATTTAAACTATTAGATACATAAATTATGTTCTGGGTAAACTAATTCCGTTGAAATAGTATATTCTATATTATTTTTATTTTGTTCAAAAATTATTTCAGCATTAATAATATTTTTAATTGTTGTTTCTGTACTCTAAATTAGTCTAAATAATCTTTTTAAAAATTGGGACATCTCAGATTTGTCAGATAAATTTGTTTCCAATTTGTGTAAGTAAAAAGAAATACATCTTTAAAATATTGTTTTTAAAAAATTATTGATACCGTGAAATCTAGACATAAACATGTTATATGGTTAATTAAAAACATATGTATGAATCTAGTAAAGTAGTTGTAATTAAGGAACAGGTATTAATTTTTTTAATGAAATTATTGGGTTACATTAATAAATATTTCCAAAATGTATTATTTCATTTGTGACTCATCACCATCGACATCATAAGTCCCGTGATCATTACGCTCATTAGGCTAGCGCATGGACACATTGAAAGACAACGATCTCCACGTCCAGTAACTATAAATACCTAGGATTGATTATATATCTACCGAGATGGTGCCTGTGAAGCTGAAATTCGAGCTTAGAAGTGAGTCGGCTAAGACAGAAATGATGAAATTAATCAAGATATGGAACAGCCTTAGAGAGCCCTCTTTAAAACTATTGTCCTTTATAAATTTGACACCTGGACACTACTGGCACCAACTGAAAGCAAGCTGCTGGCTTTTGAAAAGAAATTAATGAGAAAAATAATACAGATCTTTTATCTAGAACACAAGACCAATGAATGTTTATATTGCTGTCGCCAAAAAAGCACTGTCATAACAATTTAGAGACGTTAGCTAGCATGGTTCAGTCATGTGCCGTGACATGTTACCCTGACAAAAAGCATCCTTCATGCCACTGTATTCAACTACTCAGAGCATAATGCCACCTGAGAATTCTTCGTAAAAATATACTAAACATTAACAGTCAGTTATTTTTTAACTCTGAAATATAACTACCTAAAACCTGCTAAATCCACAAAGCAAAAATTAAAACGTGAAAGGGGACGTAGGATGTGTTAGGTCTATTTTATACTCCATTATAAATTTCCCCTTCCCATTCAAAGTTGGCAGCATAATTATCGGGTTAACGTCAAGACCTCAATCACATTCATAATTAACAAAAGATGTTAAAATATGGGTATAAAAAGAATGTTACTGAGCTGTGGCAGTGTTTTTATCACAAATAAGTGATACAGTCCAATAAGGATGTTCATACTAATTACTAAAGTGTGTTCGAGCCTTGACGTTGCTGTTATCACTTGTTCTCGCTCAGGAAAGTTTCAACTCAGAACAGAAGTTTTTTGATAAAGTCATATTACATTTGTTGGATTGCTTATTTTTTGTCTGTGTTAATATTTGTTGTAATTATTTCTCTTTCTGTTTTGATGTTTGAAAAATATCTCCTTCACTCTATTGATTATGCAAAAAATATTAAATTTCTTTTTTTTTTAAAAAAACATTATTATTGCTGGCTTTTTTAGTTTATATTATATTATATATATACGTATATATTTATATAATTTTTTAGTCCCATAGCCTCTTTATATATTATATATATATATATATANTATATATATCCTAACAATATTATACTTTTTCTTATTAAATACAAAGTTATCGGTATTCTTTAAAATGCCCCGAAATGGCACAAACTGTAAAGGAAAACAACGCAGTGAAAAGAGTGCCTAAGCTTGTGATATCGGAAGCGTACTCCATCGTGGTTTCGGTGTCGAGTAGCATTTGTTTTTCCAATAAATTTTGGAAGAATGCCGGTGTCCTCTGTTCCTTAAATCTACGGAATAGGGTGTCTTTTAATTTCTCATAAGTGTCCTCCTCTTCACTTAGCTCACAGTTGATATACTCCTGAACTGACCCTGTTGCTGAAAGTTTTGATTCAGCCATTTCTCCTCTTCGCGCCACTTGTGTACTGTTGCAACGGTTTCAATTGTGGAAATAAATGATTGCCAGTCAGAACTCCCGTTGTAGTTTGGTGGGATAGGAAGATATAGTGACGCCATCGTTGTTGATCGAGAACTTGGCATGCTAATAGTAGAAACGTTGCCAATTGCTTTGAAGACCTTCAAGGCTTAACATTTTCTGGGAAACGCTGCAAAGTTCCATCCCACCGCTTCCACCATTTGTAGAGAACCTTTATTGTTCTCGTGTTTAGTGTCTCTATCTACTCACACTCCTTTACTCCAATCTTCACAAAGTACAAACTCTTGTCTATCTCCGTGTGTTCCCTCTAATAGCCATCAGACTCCTCCCCCTAATTTCCATTGTCCGAAAGTCAACTGTCAGTCATCTTGTACCTCCCCTTGATAAGACGAGGGTATGTTTGGTTTGACGTAATCTATCTCTGGTCACTAATCCCTTTCCCTGATCCGCAGCTTTGACCCATTCTCAATTGTCGGCTCCTTTCCTCTATCAGTTACGGCCCAGTCGCTCGGACTGCCGTACCCGCTAAATTCTCGTCTTCAAAGAATCGTTACGGCTTACATGCTTTTTTATTCTCAACTCAAGCAAGGTAACATCTGAACATTACATTTCGCACGTCTGGCCCTCTGGCACACTCAGGGTCTCATCAATATAATTGCATACTCAACATATTAATCCCCAGAATGATTCAACATCTCAAAATATTATTTTAAACCTCACTACTAAAAGATGCATTACATGAGAACAAATAATAGTTTACAAGATTTTAATTAGCAAAGTACTTCAGATGTCATTTTATGTTTAATACTTTTTAAACCCTGTGATTTTCTTCTTTGAATAAAAATAAGTAATAAAAATAGGAGAGGATTCCTTAAACCTTGACAATACAAAAACGAAATGAAGCAATTGTATTATTTAACAGTTGCTGTCGGTAGGTTTGAGGAAGGTCGATGTGAGGAGGCAGTTTGCCTTATTAAATACGGTAATGACCAGAAAATGTAAAAACAATTCAGAAATCTAAATGCTGAAATTGAGTGAAAGGGGGGGGGGACCTACAAAATTTATCATGGGACTTTTCACATGGGATGACTTTTTTGATTACGCTGACAATCGAATTAATTTATTGCGACAACTCTATCCTTTCCTATCTAAGCTATTTCTAATCGCTTCCAAATATTGTTTTCTTTGGCTTTGCATTAAGCCGCAGCCAAGTTAAAACTTCTTTACATTCGTTTTATTTTTAAAAATTGTGTTTGTGTACTATTTGCTCGCTAAGGAAGGCTCTTTACTGAAACGTTCACTGTTCTGTGACGTCTTCTAATGTTCCCCCATACCCTGTTGTATTATCCAGCTACTTATACATCAACCCAGTATAAAATGTTAAATAAATTGCTTGGAACAGATAATGAAAAAATGACATTTTTAGCTAGAGCCAAGGTTGCAAAATTGTATTTTAACAACTTGTTTAAAAGTCAGAAACCTTTGCAGGTATATGCTTGAAGGGCCCGGGGCCATAATTAAAATATCATACCCAATTTGATTTTGAAAAACCTTGACAAGTATTTAAAACGGAGTATATCAATCATTATGCATGAAATCTGTTCGTCTAGGAAAGTATTTAAAAGTCTTTTTAAATGAAGCGTGAAATGACAATTTGGCTCAGCATCATTGGTTACGGTCTATAAGCGACCTAATTACCTGTGTTTACATTACTATTTCAATGCGGTGAATTAAACCATTTCACGCACAAAGAGTTTCAGAATTAGTTTCTTTTCAGTAATTTCATGTTGATGTGTTTTAACAATTACTCGTGATTTACATCTCTTATTTCAAACTTTTTTTAGTTCAACTCGGTCAGTTTGCTGTTAGTTCATGTAAACTTGAAAAAGCCTCAAGTTGTATTTCGTTATCCAATGCCCTTTCAATAGTGAACATTTTTTTTTTTTTAAAATGCGTATGAACACCAGTTAGCGTTAATTAGTTATTGCTAGAAATAATGTTTTAAAACCTCTTTTCTCGTAATTGCAATAGAGCTTCAGAGCTTAAACTAGGATTGTCCAAGGTCCCATTCGCGTGCTAAACGATGTCCGCGTTAAAATGTAAACTAGAACGAGGCCTCATTTTATTATATTTTGAAATCTTGATCATATTTTTTTGTAAAAACGAGATGACATTTATAATTAAACCATGAGAAAGTATGTGCTGTTTTAATCACAAAATACGATAATGTCTAACGATAGCAAAAATTGATGACGTTTTTTGGTGATATTAGCTACTTGTGCTTGTTTAAGAATTAACTTTGATGAAGATATATTCCAATAATAATTTCAGGAAATTTTAATCAAATGGAGTTAGTTTACTTTGAATTTGTCAGAGAGTAATAAATACAATTTTCTTCGTTCTAAGCCTTTTTTATAAATACTTTCGTCCTCTCCAGATGGCAAATGGAATAAGAAAAGTAGTTTTTTGAAATTCTATTTATTACATTAAATTATCTTTGTTTTTTATTTCCAAGTTGGAATTAATTACTTTGTGTATTATTTTTTTATTCGCTCTTTGTTATTCTATCTTCTAGAGTCTCATGATCAAATTATTTAACTTATGAAGTTACTCTTCAGTATCTGGTGTTAGTGATCTAGACAGAAGATGGGCGCCGTCAATGTCAACAAAGCCCCGAGAAAGTTCTAATGGAAACATTAGAACCTCCACACACACACAAAAATGATCTGGGATATTTATATTTTCTTTGCTTGATGGTTCCATACTGAAAATGAAAGCTAATGATTTGTTTGACTTTTAATTATTTCATTGACTTGGTGTTGCCTCGATAATTTGTCACTAATTATTACTCCAACATAATCCTCCCTTGATAACTGTAACCCTAGGCTGCCTGAATTAATTAAAAATACACACACACTTTGTCACACCTCAAAAAAGACAATTGGTCAAAACAATTTTAAAAAGTCTCAATTGAACTCTCGTTGTCAGGTCGATCTCATTGACTATCGATCACATCCTGATGGAGAATACAAGTTTACAATATTATGTCAAGATTACCTCACCAAATTAGTGATTTTTCAGGGCCCTGATGACAAAGAGAGCGAAAAAAGTGCTATATCAGCTCGTAGAAATATTTACGTTCCTTGTTGCTATCATGATTCCACAGTCCGATAACGGTAGGGAATTTACGAACAATCTGGCAAGCAGCCTAAAGGAGTACTAGCGCACCTTGAAGATATTCATGGTAAGCCGCACCACTCACAAAGCCAGGGAGCTTCGAAAGAGCTAACCATGACATCGACAATATGCTGTGTGCTTTTATGCAAGATAAAATAACTGGCCAATGGTTACGGCTCGTCCAACTCATTCTGCGATTAAAAGATAATAATACGAAGCTGAAGTAGGCCTTACAACGTCTTTCCTACTGCACGATCATTTACAAGATTATGAAACAGAGGACGACCTTTAAAATATAATAGAGAGCGTTCAAACAACACAAGTGAAATGAGACACAGGTGAAGGAATGCAAGAGACTGTGAATTCTGCAGAAGACATGCATGAAAATTCAATCTATGATGATGGAAACAAAAGCACTAGTGAAGCCATGGTAATCGAAGAGCCTTTTATCATGGTTACTAAAGACCATTCTTCTTTCACTACCTGCGGCGTCTACTTAAAAGAAACCAACGGTGTTCTTAATAATACTCTACATTGTTCTCGTCATTGCCTTTGGCATTAACATTTCAGCTAAACTTTTGGCATTTAAGAACACAGAATGTATCACACACGGACAGCTGAAGATCAGTGACAATTTCAGTGACTCAAGACGTTTGTTGTTCGTTTTCGGTAGTTCTTTGATTAATGTGCTTTACTATCTATTGAACTCCGCTGTAGCCGGTCCCAAGCCCGGGTGAGAGAGGAGAGTTGTGCGAAAAGCTAGCTACCCTTCCCGTAAAAAAAGCCTTGCTACCGAAACACTATTAATTGACAGAAACATAAACCAGTAATACAATTTGGAAAGGCTTTATTTTTTACTAGCTAATGTCTATTTTCACAACTAAATATTGTTAGATTATTAACTATATTTACACAAACAAAAAGAACATTTATTTAAGATGACCAGATTTTCCAGGGGGAGGGGGCAAAGCGGGACGGGCCCCACGGAAGAGTTGGGATTCTTCCCTTTCCAGCTTTCAATAGCAAAAAGTCACTTTGGCGGGACATGAAGTCTGATATCGGGACATCTGGTCACCTTACGTATCGCGATCACCGACAAGCTAACAAGTAACGGGAAAACCGTATTAGTAAGTAAATGAACTACATAAATCGATGCACCAATCGGCTTAGCTAATAATAAAGCAATTAAATGTATATTAAAATATCATTGTCTAGAGTATTTAATTGTAATAAAATATTAAGTCAAACTAATTGTATTTATTTTAACAAATAAAGTATTGAAATAAAGTACTGAGTGTCAAGGTATAAGTTTCGATGACGCACCACTGTTAAATTTTTAAAAAGCCCCCAGAAAGCACGTACGGATTCACTTCACGTATGAATGAATTATTAAAATTCTTATTTTATTATTAAATGACTTACCCAAAAATATCTTAACAGGAACAAAAGTTCGGTTATTTGCTGATGATTGTATAATCTATAAAACAATCAAGTCAGAACAAGATAGCAAAATTTTACAAAAAGACTTAGATGAAATAATAAAATGGGAAACTAACTGGAGTATGTCCTTCCACCCACAAAAATGTCAACTGCTAAGAGTAACAAAGAAAAAGAAACAAACAAATTCAAAATACTTCATTCATGGAAAAGAACTAACCCAAACTAAAGATGCGAAATACTTAGGAGTCATAATAAATGAGAAACTATCTTGGAATCCCCATGTCAATGAAGTTATTAAAAAATCCAACAAAACCTTAGGCTTTATAAAAAGAAAATTTACAAATTTAGCAAAGATATAAAACTAAAATGCTACTTCACCCTGGTGAGACCTATACTAGAATATGCATCTTCTGTATGGGATCCATCTAAAAAAGAAAATATAGAACAAATCCAAAAAAGAGCTGCCAGATTCATTACTGGAAAATATTCAAAACTGACAAGAGTAACACCGTTAGTTAAATCATTAAACCTTGAAACACCGGAGGATAAAAGAACCATGAGTAAATTAGTAATTATACATAAGGCAATTAATTCTAATTTAGAAATACAACACAAAGATAACTTAATACAACCCTCAAAAAGACATACAGATAAAAACACCTTTCTTATTCCATATGCAAGAACAAACACATACAAGTTTTTTTTTCTTTCGTACCGGTATTCGGGCGTGGGATGGGTTGCCTGAAGAAACCAGGAAAGCCAACACTTTATCATCATTTAAAACTCTAGTAAGAATACAAGACTAAGCACAAACCATAGAAATACGTGGGACGCAATAATCTTCTGTACAGAAGGAGCGTCTGTAACATATAAGATAAGATAGGATACGAATTATCGTAAGACATGTATTAGAACGAGGATAAAAATATATTTGAAACATATAAATTTAATATTTTTAAAGATTAATTCATTTTATTTCAGGTCAGATCAAAATACATTATTTAGTTGTTCTTTTAAAAGATTTATATTTATAAATTGACAAATTTTGTAAAGGCTTAATCTTAAAACCAAACAAAGTATATAAACTATAATCTAAGCGACAGGAGCATAGTACATAAATATCGAAGCATTACAATTTAGTTGGTATGTATTAAATTCATTCCGTTTTAACAAAAAGTTTCGAAAAGAATTCTTTGCTATAATTAAATTTATAAAATTAGAAATGCAATAATTTTAAAATATCAAATAGCAATAAATGCAGAGTAGTTTTAAAAGTAAAAATGAAAGTATCCTTCTTACAGCGGAAATATGAGCCTCACATTCTTTAAAACAAAATTGAAAAGAAATTTTAATTGGAAGTTTGAGATGGCATTTTTTATGAATCTTTTCCTTAAAATGATATCCTAAATGCACTGTTGTATATTTAAACAAGAACACATTAAAATGGGATTGTTTAAATAGTCTGGTGTCAACATTTTGTAAAGTTAATGTACGGATATCAAATATAGTTTAATTATTGTTACAATTTTAAGAGATCCCTGCTCTACATATTCATTGAATCGAAATCAAATGAAAATTTAGATTTCAATTAAAATTGTATGTTCAATGTATTTTTAGATCATGGATTAGAATACAATTTTAGTTGACTTTTAGTCTTTGAGAATCAAATATCGTTGTTTTATATTTAACACTGTTATAAAATAATATTTGTGTTGTAAGTTTAACTAATATCTCTGTGGTTACACTACATTAAGGTTGTTTATTTATTGGCTGACAATTTTAATCAATTAAAAATAAGACAAATAAAAGAATTCTGAAATTTAGATGCGCTTGCAATTTACTGAAATTCTTATATTATAAAGCACACGTTTCTGATTTTAAATGTAGTATAATTGAAGATTCAAATTATCAAGCTAAAAAATGTGGCGTGAGCGTTAGTAAAAAGTGAGCTAATGACTTCTTTTGGTAAGATGTCCACATTTTCATAATGTATTCGTAAATAGTGGTCGTTGTTATGCGCCAGAGACATTACGTTAGGTTTTAACCTACATAACCTTGAACCTATCGTGCTGATAAAAATAAAAGCTGGTCAGGATTCAGGACAATTTACAATTAAGACCAATAATAATAGTAGTAGTAATAATACTTTCTAAAAAATGTGGATTTATATTTTAAACTAACTTAACAGAAAGAAATATGTTTACCCTTCCACAAGTTATTAAAATTTTATAAATGTACTGAGTATTTAGTGGTTGTGTAGTGTTGTGTAGAGGTAGGAAGGTATAAAAGGGTTATATATTTAGATCATCCTGTTGTCTTTTGGCTGTGTGGAAAGTCGGTTAATATCTTGTCACGCTGCAGGTGGTTCTTGCTCTAGCTGCACCTTTAACGTGTATGATGAAATGAAATTTAAAGCAGTAGACCGAGATGAGGGAAATAACTGATTACATCAACGTGCATGAATTAAATTTAAATAAAATGTTCCCATCATCATTTAAATTCGCTCTTATATAAACCTAATTAAAACATTCTTTTCAAAATTTATTAAAATTTTAGAAAACATTAATTTTATTGATTTTTTTTAAAAATAAGTCGATTTTTAATAATTTAACATACGTGTCTCATATGTAATTACACAATCAATTAAAGAACTGTTGTATTTATATAGCAGATATTACGGTTTCACAGATCAAATTTCGTTTTACCTATAATCAGAACACCAATCAAAGGTCATCGCAATCTAAATGAACGCTGCAGAATTTGGTCTATGAAAACCTCCAAAAAGACTTTCATACTTGCGTCCGCCTAACAGCTCAGTTCTTGATGAAGTGCAAAGAGGTATTCTAATTAATATTGTGTAAGGCTTAAGGGCTTGACACAAGCACCAAAATAATTTTGAGTCTATAAGAAATGGGTTTGATGATTGTTAATAGTGTCTGTTTTCGGCCTAATGGAAATTTTATCTACACTCGTCCCAAACAATCGCGACTAGAAGAAAAACTAGTTTTTATTTTAGTTGCTATATTGGTAATTTAAATGTCACTTATTACATTTTAACGATAATTAACATACATTTAAAAACTTAAAATTTATTTTCAGTGCCGGTGGTCAAGTGTAAGCTATAAAGAGATTTTTTTGGACGGTGGTGGGTTCCATGGCAAGAGCAGACGTTTGGGGAAAAAACGTTTTAATTATAAATTATTTGTGTTTATGAATGTCAAACATGTTCTCCATTTTCATAAGCATAGTTTGAACAAGAATTACTTTGCTTTGTTTTTCAATATCGGGTAAAACGCTGATATTTTGTTTTTCTTATTTATATTTTTTAAATTCTGAGTTTGATTTTAGAGTCAACTATATGCAGTCAAATGTCAACGACCAACAGTGTTCTGAGACATGGTGAATCATATTTTAAAAATTTATTTAAACAAAAAATTGGGTGGTCAAATGGAAAATTGAGTACACGCTCCCGAAAACAATTGGAAAATAAGAATGTTAAAGTTCCCACTGATGACGGACCGGGGGCCCAAATTTAGTATTTCTTATAATAAAAACCGACTCTTCAATAATTCTCCAATTTTCCGCGTAGGAAGGAGCGTGATACTTTTGGAAATTGTTAAGTACCCTCTCACAACGAAAATTGGTGTAAAAGAATTTTGAAATACACACTGATGGTGGCCGGGGCCCCAAAAACATTTTTTTTCTGATATAAAATTTATTAAAAAATGAAAATCTTTAATTCTCGCATACGTAGACAAGGAAAAAAAATTAATAAATTTTAAAAATTTCCACTCATGGGTGGCCGGGGGCCAAAACCTTTTTTTTCACCTGAAACTGAATCAACGCTTATTCTCCATGTTTCCGTGTAGGTAGAAGCTTGAAACTTTGGAAAGTGTTTGAGTACCCCCTCTTCCCGCGATGGTATGATTAAATCACATCTCACTAGGGTAATGATTCCCTAAATATAGCTTTTTTTATTTTTTTAAATTTTTTTTTTAAAAAAGTAATATGAGTTATATAAAAAAGACGCATCTTTAAATCTCCAAGTTCTTGTGTACATATGAGCCTGAATAGTTAAAGTTAATATATTAGGTATATCCATCTTGATTCAGATTCAAATCAATAGGTGTTTTAATTTGGTGTTACGCGTGTTCTCAACGCTAACGGAAATCCTAATTTCCGCAGCAAAGCGCGGATAAATTGCTAGTCCTTAACATATTTGCAAAGACCAGAACCCTAATATCAGATAAAGTTCGGGAGCAGTTGCTGTTCTTATCACAAATACGTAGAGCAGTCCAGTTTACACTACGATGCCAGGTAGTAAACTTAGGCTTAAAATAATAGATCGTAAATGGCTATTTCATAAAGACTTTCACGAATTTCTCAAACAATTTATTGGTTGTTTAAAATTTTATTAATCTAAGAAAATATAATTTATTTAGGTCTTACTAAAAGTAAATCATGTATATTTTTACTTCTTACCATGTAAACAAACTTCAAAATGCTTAAAATGTTTAATTTACCTGAAAGAGATTGTCATAAAACGAATCTGTAACTAGATATAATTTTTATTTTAACTTTTTCGTAAGTTGCAAATTTCCTAAAAATGTAGCACTTTACAAAAAAAACAAATTTCATATTGATATCTAAGTCATTTATTCGATGTCTGTGTGTTATAGAATACAGGTTTATGAACTTACATTCTTATTTTTTTGTCTCGCTTCATTAAAAATCTTAAATACCAGAAAATGTTCCCTCGTAAGCATTTTTCGTAAGTTCAATTAGCCACTTTATGTATAGTTTACAATAAATTATAACTGGGGATTTTATTGATTAAGTTAAATGTAATCGTTAAATTTTGAAAAATTAACGATTAAATCGTTAATATTTATTAAAGCTAAAAATAAAGAAGCATGACGCCATAGAATTGAAAATTTCAATGGAAATGAAAAACTTGGCATTTGACATTTTGTGTTTTATAAGTTATTTCCCCTGTCTTACATTTTAAGAAATAACAATATGCTGAACTAAATGTTGTTTTTTACAATCCACACAAAAAATGAAATCAAAGTTATGCATATAATGGAAAAAAACTGCATATTAACAATGGAATATATTGCCAAGTCTCATTTCTGTAACGTTATTTCAATGTTTATTGCATAAAGAAACAAATATTTGCAAAGAAAGAATATATTTGAAAACTAATTACAGTTACAATTATTTTTTAAAAAAATAATTTTTAAAATGAATCAGTATTTGTAATTGATATATTAAAGGTTTTAGTTTAACTTAATAGTTCATTATAAAATTTAACAATTCAGTATACATTTTTAAAACATCAATAAAAAAATATGTATTTTTTTTTTAGGCACTGGGATGGAAATTTCAAATTAATTTTGAGAATATTAAAGTGATACAGCTGTATAGAAATTTATTTATGATCTTTTTATTTCAAATTGTTTTGTTTTTAGACTTCATAAACAATTTTTTCACTACGTTGTTTACCATCACATTTTTAGTACTTTTAGACGATTTTTTTTAAAATGTCCACAGCTTTAGTATTTAATAATACAAAATATAATATTGTTAGTAGATATATTTAAATTTATGTAGTGGAATGTAATATTAAGGAATTTAATTTTGTTTATTTTAATTAAGTAAAAAAATATTTAATTTTTATATCATATTCCTTAATGGAGAAGTTAGTACCAGTGGCGTAGCTAGAGGGGGAGGTCCACCCCGGCGGCACACATTATGAGGGCGGCATGTGTGAGCAGCCTTTTCCCACAACCGCCCTTAAATTTTTTTGAAGAGTTAAAATAATGGTGAATAAAAAATATTGATAATTACGAGTCTTAATGAACGGGTCTCACAACACTTTTGTTTTATTACATATTTGTTGTTAGAACTAACGCAAACTCGTTAAAAAATTTAAGTATGTACCCCACAGAACAATTGTAATTTTGCTAAGAATTGTCTCAACAATTACTATCAGTGTTGCTAGTTGTGAAAGGAGCTTCTCCAAACTGAAGTTAATAAAATAATGTCTTTGTTCTAGAATGAATGATTTAAGACCATAAATCTAGCAATATTGACAATTTTAAATTTTGAAAACATAATACACGATTTTTTTGAAAGTTATTAGTAAAGTAAATGTATAAAAAAAACTACATAATAATGAATGCAATTTCTTTGTAAAAAATCATTTATCTATTAATAAAAACTAAAATCATACTAATTGGTAATATTTTTTTGAATATGTGTTGAGTATCCTTCTTACAGCGGAAATATGAGCCTCACATTCTTTAAAACAAAATTGAAAAGAAATTT
>MUZC01000172.1:348111-367972 GCA_002072015.1 Radix auricularia | reverse complement strand
AAAAAAATCATGTTAAGCCTGGTCCCTTTTTGGACTCAGGACGTGTTAGCGCATTTTCGTATTATGTATCAGTACTTATGTTAGATATCAGCATTATGTAGTTATCAGTAATTGAATGTTGAAGCTTGTTTCGAAAAAGTTTTCAATTTCTGCCCCTGCCACTACAAGAGGTCGATCCGACTAAAACCTTGTTCAAAATGATTTTAAATTGTAATTCCCTCAACTTTGATAAACGTTTAATTTGTGCATGGCCATGGCCATGACTCCTGAATGAACAATGGGGTCCTCTGCTCTGGCGTAGTGTGTAAACTCATCTCTCTCCCATAAAGACAGAGACAAGGCGTAATGCGTCCCTAAAGCGTCGTAATGCGTCCCTAGATACAAATCTCGTTAGAAATTAGATCTCAGAAAGTAAAAACTCTTCAATGCTTGAAAAACGATGTATTCGACTTCCGGCAATGGCGGCCGTTGCCTGCGCCAGTGTTATCTCTCGATTCGCAATGTTTTTTGGTAGTTTTAACGGGGTTTTTTAACGGATCGAGTAACTGAGTGTTGATGCACAAATGGCAGGTCAGGACATACAAAAAACATATACATCATGGGTCTAGGACTTATGGATGCTGAGATCTAGGGTGATGACGGACAGACGGACAAAACGGATACAATAGCGCATTTCGACTTCTCGAAAATGCGCTAAAAATAACATTCAAAAATCAGGAAAGTAATCATTCTATAAAGGGAGGATTTCAGACATGCTTTCTAAACTATTCATTTAACTATTGCGCTGGCTTATATCTCTATATAATATGTATTTGCCTTCAATAATTTATACTTCAGCAAAAATTTTCAAATTTTCCAATTCGATAAAAAATTCATTGTATTTTGAAAGTTAAGCGGATTACCTTAATTATAGTAATGATACATAGTTGTCATAATTTGAAATTCATTGAAAAACTTTAATCTCTACAACCATGTCAATTATCAAGTATCTTGCTTCTGTGTGAAAAGATTTTTTAAAATGTTTTTTATATCCCTTATCCTAACTTCACCGTCTTGTCGTTGTCCCGCCGGACCGTCCACGGAAAAACAAAGAATTACTCAGTACGCATACTCCTATCGAGCTGAAATTGTGCACATAGACTTGTGTCACCTAACAACGAATTGTATTAAAATTTCATATCGATTGAATGTACGGTATTTTAATTAATCAATTTTTAGCTTATCTCTATATAGCACGTGTAGTCGTCTGCATTAGTTGACCTCCATGGGTCACCAGTGTTTCCCTCCAGCCCTCCATGTCACAGGGGTCAGTCACAGTGTGTCGCTCTGTGGGCATTTCACTGAGCATAATCATTACTTTTAGTTATGTATCATATAAGGGATTTAGAGAAAAAACTATGTTTTTACGGGTTGTTTTTTTTCTTCTATGTTTAGGGGTAAGGCAAATTTTGCGGCAATCAAAACACACACAAGGGACGTAATAAATGTGCAAAATTGAATTGAGTCTTAAGAAATTTAACCAATAATTAATAATAAATATGGTCACACGAGCTACAAAATCCCGTCCAAGGACGTTCCGCCGTCGTTTTGGAGCCATTATGTACCTCCCTTCCAACAGCCATCTCGACTGGCCATAAATGTGAATAACGTCAAAAATACAATTCCTTATAGTTATAATAAATAAGACCTACAAATAAAGGTTTTGACTATAAATCAAAACGCATACCGATCTTTTCTGATTATTATTTTTACTTTCTATATATTTGTTTATAACCTTATTAACAATAATTTATTTTAATTTTAAAAAATTCCTTGCAACACTGATATCCGGATACTATTCGGATCTGCGATAGGTATTTGCCGAATCCATATATCTCGAATACCGGCTTTGGCCTGGTTTATTACAACAGAAATAGCATTTAATTACATGTGTTTATGGTTTTCTCTGTCTCTACATTAGAAATATTTGACTTGGGCCATCGCTTTCCACGTAAAATTCACACACTAATTACAGAATTCTAATTAGAAGTTTTAATTAATAACGAAGTATGTATTACAAAAGAAAGTAACAAAATTCAGAACTTCATTCACACGTTACGTTAAATAAAACAAGCATGGTGTGTGAAATTTCTAATGAAACGATTGTTACTTATCTTTCAAATAAAGAAAGTACTCGTAATAAGGAATCTGAAGATGGATTGATAATGGTAATTGTCGAAAAACAGAGCCTGTTAGCTCAAGCTAATAAAGAAAAAGCTACCTTGCTAAAAAAAAAAAAACTAATGACAAAGATGAGTTTTTAGAAAAATTAAAGAGTGACCTCAAAACAAATTTAGATGAAAAGGAAGTCGAGGCAGTAAGCTTAAAATTGAAAATTGACTCAATGGAGAAAGAGTTGTCTAGTTTGATAAATATAGTCAAGATTAAAGATGAATAACTGACAGAAATTATACAAATATATTTATTGCGAACACATAAACAGCAGATCTGAGTAAAGCCTTAGCTAAAAGGGACGACTTACTAGAGCAATTAAAAACAGAGCACACAATAAAACTAAATGAATCTGAATTAAAGTAAATGAACTTGAACATGGGAAATACTGAAATTGAAAAAGTGTATTCTAGGTTGATAAAGATTTTTAAGGGTAAAGACGTAAAGCTAGCTGAGATGGAGTTAAACTTAGTCATTGCAAACCAAAATATAACAGGGCTGAATAAGACGCTGACTGATACAGATGGAATTGTACAGAAATTACAGAAGGGGCTAAAGGAAATAAAGATAGATATATAAATAAATATTAATAAATATTTTAATGTATAGATAAATAAATATATTAAAGAAAGAATTACCCAGAAAGAAGAAGAGAATAAGGCGTTAACAATAAAGACAGCACATAACAAAGAAGACACATTAGAATTATGGAGAATCATAGACGAAAAAGGAGAGAAAATGTCGAAACTAATGCTGAGATTAACAGGGAATGATACAGATTTGACAGCTAGGGTGCAGAACGGTCCAAAAGGCAGTGGCGTAGCGTGGGTATGTGCCGCCCGGAGCAGAACCTATAATTGCCGCCCCCTGCCCCGAAAAATATGTTAACGCAGTAAAGTAAAGATAATTTAATTAGAAAGTAATACTGACACTGTATTAGAGATAACAAGAAAAGCTTTATTTCTTTATTAAAATGTTATGTTTTTCCTGATGTCACCCTCTTTAGTGTATCAATGTTTTCAGCCTTGCCATGCTCAATACTAAAATTGAAATTGCAATATATCACATTTTTTAGCGTAATTGTTATTGATTGTAATTAATTTTTCATTAACTTAATTTTAGAGAAGCTATTTGAAGACGTGGCATTACTTAAGACTATTGTAAGCAATGTTTAAATTATTCATATTATGTTAGGCAAGGTAACTTTGAGCCTAAATATCTAAATAAATCAAGTTGTCTTTTATTCATTAATTCTTTTTTTACGCGTGGGGTAAAATAGTATTTGCTTGGGAATGCCAATTGAGTACTCTTATTTAAAGGCAACATTTCAAAATCCAGCAGATTGCATTTTGCTCGAAAATTTTATAAGTTTTCTAAATTCTACATAACAATCAAAAGTCTCACATTCATTTCTACAGCAATCTCATCTTATGGATAATAGAACTTCTTTAAAACTGTTTTTCTAAATAACATTGATACATATTTTGGATCATCAAAAATGTGCTCTCTGGTATTTTGACTTAAAGATACGAATAAAAGGATGTCACATTAAATGTTATGAAATGTCAAAACATCATTTAATTATTGCATTAATTACTCTGTGAGCATCTTCTGTTTAGCATTTTTTCTAGCACTATACATTTATAAATTACTTTGTGCACCTTGACATAGATTCAAAAATAAAAAGGTTTTATTGTGACTAGCAAAGTTCCTGCATCTGTTGATCTGATGAACTTTTTCTTTCTGCCTCTGTCAGTTTATCTGTAGCTTTCAAAAAAAATTTTAATGGCTTATAGTATATTCACTATTTTGTATCCTGAAGACTTGCTGGTAAAATTAAGCAGATATTACAAATATTAAGATCATAAATAAGAATGCCTGATAACGTTCTAGAGTACTAAAATCGAAAATTCGTTTCAGTTGGATTATCATGTAAACAGATTAAATTTAATGAACTGTTGGATTTATATTTGACAGTGAGAGTTTATGTTATTGTGTCTTTTTTAAACGCTAGTATACTTTCCAGCCATGAAGAAGATGTATCAACACATAATATATCCTCTGCAGCCCATTACTTTAAGATCGTCATTTATTAAAATCTCTTTAGAAATGTAAGCAGGTTCACTTTTACTTCAATGAAATATTTTAAAGATTCTACAATGTCTACTTCTTTATTTTTAATCGTTACATATTGCACAATTGGACTTGTTTTGTGATGTGAAATTCTATCAAATACAATAGAAAATTGTCGGGTATCTTGTTCCTAAAAAAAGATGATTTTTCGTTTTCTATATCTCTTAAAATTGCTATGAGCTTAGTTTGAATTTTAGATGACACTTTTTTAAAACCTATTTTTTCAATGTTCTGGGAGTGCTCAATCGTACTTGGCAATTAAATGCATTGGTTCCAGAATATAGCCTTTATTTCCAACAGTATTGTCCTCTCTGCGACCGAAAAAAAACACAATTAATTTTGCGAGGATCTAATAAATGTTAAAAATTTTGACAATTACGTCCTGCCAATTTGTTTTTTCTATCTTCTACAACTTATGGTTGTTGTTATTTGTCAATTCTTTCTTATCCGATTTCTAATCCTTTCCAATTTAAAAAAGCTTTGAAAATATTGAACACTTTTTCCAGGGTGGCTACGTTGGAATATATGCGTGCAAAGTTTACATTTCATTAAATAAGCAATTCTGTTCATTATTTTTGTTGATGCTTCAAATAAAAAGACATTAAAATAAAAATAATAATGTTTTGGTAGAATATACCATGTAAGTACGCAAAAAAAAAATTTAAGTACTTTATTTAAGTTAAAATGAAACTTGAATCAATTATATTTACCAGAATCACATTGTCATATTCGTACACTAATTCAAACACATTGTTTTCCACTTCAATATAATTAGTATCAGAAGACTTAAGCCTTATGATTCTTTGAAGTTCTGGCACTTGAAAAGTTCACGTATATAATATAGTTCCTTCATCTCTTTGAATTTTTATCTTTGCTTCTATTTTAATAAAATTTTAATAATTTTATTTTAACGCTTTTCATTTTTAACGCTAATTAACGAGGAATTACCCGCCCCCCCCCCTTTACACACAATGTTCCGCCCCGAGCTTGGCTCATGTTTCATGTACAAGAAGTTTTGATTTTACAACAGGACCGGCTGGTCAAATTTTGAGAATCATTTAAGCTACCACTACTTCAGTGTTACATTATCATACCAATTAAGTTCTTTTCAGTAAAGTAGCATTAGTTTCTGAAGAATTTATTTCCAATAAGGAGATTGAAGTTTTGACATTTGAACATTTCATATGATGACCCACCAACCTTGCTCGAGACCCAGAAAGCAATCTGTCTACTTTCAAGTGGCAAAGCACCTGGTTCAGATGCCATACCAGCTGAGGTATACAAGGAAGGGGGACTAGCCCTAACTGAAAGGCTCCACCAGCTATTTCTCTTGATATGGGAGCAAGAGAGGATCCCGCAGGATTTCGAAGATGCATCCATTGTACATCTGTATAAAGGAAAGGGAAATAGACTGGTTTGTGACAACCACAGAGGCATATCCCTGCTTTCTATCGCAGGAAAGATCCTAGCCAGAATCCTGCTAAACCGTCTCACAGCTCATCTTGACCAAGGACCCCTGCCTGAAAGCCAGTGTGTCTTCCGAAGAGAGCGAGGAACCATCGACATGATTTTTGCTGCCAGGCAACTGCAAGAGAAATGCCAGGAGCAGAACTCTGACCTTTTCTCCACCTATGTTGACCTAACCAAGGCATTCGACACAGTTGGCAGAGAGGGTTTGTGGAAGATCATGGAGAAGTATGGTTGCCCAAGCAAATTCATTTCCTTGGTTCAACAATTCCACGAAGGCATGCAGGCCAGAGTCCAGGACAGAGGAGAGTCATTTGACCCTTATCCTGTCACAAACGGTGTCAAGCAGGGATGCGTCCTGGCTCCAACGCTATTCAGCATCATGTTTTCTGCCATGCTGACAGAGACCTTCAGAAACGAAGATGTTGGTGTTAAGCTGAGGTACCGTATGGATGGCAAACTGTTCAACCTTCGGAGGCTTCAGGCAAAAACCAAGGTCAGGACAGACACAATCAGGGACCTGCTTTTTGCAGACGATTGTGCCCTCAATGCTGCCTCAGAGGATGGCATAAAACGCAGTGTTAGCCTGTTCTCCAGAGCCTGCACTAGCTTTGGTCTGACAATTAACACAAAGAAGACTGAAGTCCTTTATCAACCCGCACCTGGAAAGCCTTATGTTGAGCCCATCATCACTGTCAACAACCAGAAACTCAACGCAGTGAAACGCTTCACATACCTAGGCAGCACAATGTCACAAAATGTCCCCATCGATGACGAAGTGGATGTCAGAATGGCAGGTTGTACCCGAATGTCTGGAACAGAAGAGGCATTACCATCCAGACCAAAGTGAAAGTATATAGGGCAGTTGTGCTCCCTACACTGTTTTATGCATGCGAAACATGGACCGTATATCAACGCCATGCTAAAAAGCTGAACCACTTTCACACAACAAGCTTCAGGAAGATTCTGGGCATAAAGTGGCAGGACAAAACTCCAGACACCACGGTACTAACCAAAGCTGGCCTCCCCAGCATCTTCACCCTCCTGATGCAGTCACAGCTTCGCTGGGCAGGGCACCTAACCCGAATGCCAAATGAGAGACTACCAAAGAGACTCTTTTATGGCGAGCTCCAGCATGGCCAGCGGTCCCATGGTGGACAAAAGAAACGCTTTAAAGACACATTGAAAGCGTCTCTGAAAGCGTTTGCAATAAACCCAGACACGTGGGAGGAAGCTGCGTTGGACCGGTCCACCTGGCGCCAATCCATCCACGAAGGTGCCAGGACATGCGAGGCAAACAGGATTAACGCCGCAGAAAAGAAGAGGCAAGCTCGAAAGGCCCATGCTGTCAACCCTCCAGGAGACAATCAACTCATCCAATGTCCCTTCTGTTCCCGAACTTTCCGTGCCAGGATCGGCCTTGTCAACCATCTGCGCACACATAGGCAAAACCAGTCTCAGCAACCCTCGGATGACTAGAGTGGTACTCGTCGATTCGACGGACGAACGAAAAAAAATGTTCCTTTATTTCTGTTAATAAATTTCTTATTTGGTTTTTCTTTTACTTCGATAAAAAGCTCAACTTACTAATATTTTTTTGCTAAGAAACTCATTAACGACCAGAAATTTTCCGCCCCTGGCAAAGTGCTACGCCGCTGCCAAAAGGTCTCAATCACTAATTAAGAAGGAACAAATTATGGCTCAAAATCATCAAGGAAGAAAGTATTGACCCAAATAGTAAAGATGAGTATAATTGGGTCATAGGAGCTTGGCAGATAAAATTTGACGAAAATCAGAGGGTTTCAGTTGAATTTGAAGTTATTGAGGAAATGGCCGAGCCGATTGAATCCACAGGGGTGGAGAAACTTACAATTTTTGAATGCGATAATTGCAGAGATAGAAAAGCCGCACAGGGTGCGGAAATGGTGATAGTCCGCAAAGAGAAAAATAAGGAAATTAATGATAACTGCTGCAGTGGGTTCACAATGCAATATATGTGCTCAGAGGAACATTGTTTTGAACGGCAAAACAAAGGTGACGCTTATGACCTCCATAAACACACCAAGACAAACACAGAGTTATTAAAAACACAAAAATGAAATGTCAAAAGTTTAATAGATGTCAGGTTTCTAATGACATCAGTTGCAACATATTTTACGCTTGCGCTAGGATACATTAGCCTGTATAATGGAAACAAGGGTCGATTTCTGTTTAAGATAGGTGACAAAAGATATATACCACCATCAAGACCAATGGCTATGATTTTAAAGATATAATTTTTGGGAGGTTGTGTATTAATGGCTGTAAATAAATAGGAACTGTGTATGGGATTTGTCCTGATAACTATGTTATGGTAATTTTTGGGTTTGAATTTTGGAGCCCATGTGACCTCGTGCCATTATTTTGATATGTGTTGAGGTATTTCTGAGATTCATGACCAGTGTTATTACACTGTAGTTATTATTTGTACTGATGAGGTGATTTTGATGTCATGACAATTTTTTTGATGATGGAAAGACTTTTTGTTCCTCGAGTCCTCAGGACATCTTTTTAAAGAAGATGTAATAATGATGATATATTCTCATGAGTTTTCCATGAGATTGATCATGATCATGATATAGTTTAGGAGAATTGTGTTTATGATGATTGCACTGTTCCGATGATTTCGCTATTCATGATTATAAAGGTGTTTTGGGACTTTTTTTCTAATGATTTGATGTTTATATTGATGATTATTATTATCAATGCTTACCAGTAAGATAAAGATAACACACGCGTCCCATGGGGAGTCTCACTATGGGGACTGTAAAGATACATGGCGAGTCTCACTATGGGGACTGTAAAGATACATGGGGAGTTCCACTGTGGGGATGTAAAGATACATCGGGAGTCTCACTATGGGGACTGTAAAGATACATGGGGAGTGTCACTATGGGGACTGTAAAGATACATGGGCAGTCCCACTATGGGGACTGTAATGATTCATAGGAGAGAGCAATGGCTGTTCCATAACTGGTCCCTCTATGGGGAAATTAAAGATACATAGGAGAATAATTATTATATGAGCAAGAAGGGATCCGTAAAAGGCCCCATGAAGGGGACAGTGCCAATAAAGCTAGGTTGTTTTTATGATGCACAACTTAGCAATGTTTGTCATTTTGATTACTTGTAAGGGCAGGTTGTTAGAGATGTACAAATAAATTTTTGCTGTTGTTTTGTTTTGTTTGCGGTTGCAAACGACAGTAATTCCATACCCTGATTTTTTAAAGTTGTTCGAAAGATCGTGTATCTTATTTCATGTGTAGATTTAACTCCGTGAGTTAAATCTAAAGTGAAGAGAGGGATATGTCAGGGAAATATTATAGAGTTATTGGGTTTTCCCTGACATTTCAATGTTTATACTTGTGTTTGGTGCGGTGCGCACTGTATAAAAGAGGATGGCGTAATAGTGTAAACGTGACGTAGTGTGAAGGCAGTTGCTGTGAGTGAGAGACCGACAGTGGTTGTATATGGAGCAACCTTCGACCTGCAGTTATTAAAGTTATAAATGTTTCAAGGGTGTTGGTGTTTTATCTTGAGTTGACCTGTCCGTGTAGTCTTAACAAATACCCAGACAATGACGTAACAGCAACTCTAATTGCAATAGGCATTGATTCTTTATGCGGTCTTTTTTCTGAATGTGGGTTTAATTAAGAAATCCATATCATTTTTAAATTATATATTTACTGAAGACACCTTGTAAAAAGTGTTTGGCAATAAGTTAAAAGAATTAAAATAGTTATGTCGGCTTGGATACGCGATTTAAAACTATAGTCATCGTGTATGTAAATGAGATGGAAATCTGACTTTACTTTAAAATTTTGTGAGGTAACTAATACATTGAAAGGGACGCTAATTTTCTGAAATGTAATGTGGCTATAGCGGGCGTGTGTTGACTGTAATGTTACTAGTGTTACAAGAGTTTTTAATACTCTCATGTTGGCTTCAAAGAACTTTAATGAGATATCGACAAAATCGATTACTGTTTGCATTAAAGGCAGTGAGATTGATTTAATAATCGATTCCACCTACCCTTCTTGTTTGTATATGCTGATTGAGGCGGTATGAGTTCGTCATCTCGACATGTTACATTCTCGACTCTCTCATCTTTGACCTGGTTGTCAGGGGCTGGTTTATGTGTTGTCTTTACCGTGTCAATTAGGCTAAAATGTTGAAACTGTGTCCAATAGAAAGACTTGCGATGTAAGAAATATATATCTTTTTTAAAATTATTTCAGCAAAATATAAAAAAAATTATTAAAATATAATATAATTAAACACTGCATCACAAGATATATCCCGAAATGGGTATACATACTATAATCGTCCTTCTTGAGCTACAAGCAAAAAATATCCTGGGTAAATACTATACGCTTTTATTACTTATACTATTCTTCATTCTATATATGCGATGCGTCAGGGATATAGGTGTACATTTTTTAAATAGTATGGAAAGCAAGATATTGGTTAATACCTTAGATGTCTGTGTTGCAAACATCAAAATTAACCATCAATAGCAGGAGGACGTCTTATATGTTACAGACGCTCCTTCTATACAGCAGATTGATGCGTCCGTCCTACGTACAGAACTTTAAATATCTAGGAGCCATTATGTCTATATCTGACATCCGTAAAGTTGAAATTCGAGCTAGAATTGTGTCGGCAATGGTAGAAATGACTAAATTAATCAAATTGTGGACGAACAAAACATTAACATTCCAAAAAAGCTCATGCTATAAATAGCTCTACTTAAAACAATTGTTATATATGGATAGTAGACTTAAACACTACATGCAGCCCCTGAAAGCAACCTGCGGGCAATTTTTTTAATGCATGACAAAAATTATACAAGTTTTTTTTATTTTTTAGATTCTGGAAAACAAGATCAAAGTGGATGCTAAAGAGTTAAAAGGTCCTTTGAAGTTATATTAAGTCTCTTATTTTTAAATAGCCCTGCACACCACGGCCACTGTTCTTATCTTATCTTGTCTTATATTATCTCATCTGTTACAGACGCTCCTTTTATAAAGAAGATTATTGCGTCCTACATTTATCTATGTTTCGTGTCTAGTCTTGAACTCTAATTAGAGTTTGAAATATGATAAAGTGATGGCTTTCCTGGTTTCCTTATGCAGCCCATTCAACGCCCAAATTCCAAACGGGAAGAAAGAATACGTGTATGTGTTTGTCCTTGCATACGGAATAAGAAAGATGTTTTTATCCTTATCTCTATCTTAGGGTTGTATTAAGTATTCACTGTGTTGTATTTCTAATTTAGAATTATTTCTTTGTGTACTATTACTACTTTACTCTTGTTTCTTCTATCCTCTAGTGTTTCAAAGTTTAAAGATTTAACTTCCGATGTTATTCTTATCAGTTTTGAATATTCCCCAGTAATGAACCTGGCAGCGCTTTTTTAAATTTGTTCTAGTTTATCAATGTTTTCTTTTGTGTATGGGTCCCATACAGAAGATGCATATTCTTGTATAGGTCTCATCAAGTTGAGCAAGCATTTTAGTTTTATATCTTTCTGTCGTTTGTTAAAGTTTCTTTTCATAAAACCTATGGTTTTGTTTGTATTTTTAATAACTTAATTGACATGGGGATTTCATGATAATATCTCATTTATTATGACTCCTAAGTATTTTACATCATTAGTTTGGGTTAGTTCTTTTTCATGAATGAAATATTTTGAATTCATTTGTTTCCTTTTCGTTGTTAAGCCTAGCAATTGACACTTTTGATTTATTTTAAAAAATAGAGCAGATGTTATTACAAAAATTATATTGGTTAAACAGCAAGATTATTCTAAAAATTGAAATGATTATTTAAAAGATATCTCTTTATATCATGAAATATTTCCAAACAGTAAAATTCCTTTGAATTTCAGTAAGATCACATTCCCACCTGTGACCTCCCCATAAAAAGTTATTATCATCAGCCATCTACTATTTTATAACTTGTAAATAAAACTACCTAAAACCTGCAAACACCATAAAGATAAAAAGCACAAAAAGCAAGTAGGATCCTTTGGTTGTATTTTATATTCTGATCAATATTTTCACAATCTCAGTACAAGCTGGCACACCATTATTGGGTAACGTCGAGACATAAGTCAAAAACTTAATTTTAAAAAGATGTAAAAATATGGGTATAAGATAAAGGTTACTGAGCTGCGCCTTTGTTCTTACCACTAATACATAGAACAGTCCAGTCATAATGTTCATACTTAAGTGTGTTCCAGTCTTGACGTTGCTGTTGTCATCGGGGCTTGGTGAGGAATGTTCAGACTCAGAGCATAATATTACTGGTAAAATCATATTACAATTGTAGGAATTTTTCGGTAGTAATATTTTTTTTATAATTTTGTCTAAATCTGTTTTAATTTATAAAATTATCCTTGAAAGTTTAGATTATGTTTAAAATATGATACGGTAAATAATAAAATTTAGAACAATTATGGAAAATGAATTTTTGAAAAATGGAAACACTTTCGACTTCCGTAATACCGTAATTTTAGCAGCAATATTTAGCTGGAAAAAAAAAAAAAAAAAAAAAAAAAAAAAAGAATCGCTATTTACAAATTATTTGTATAAAACGCTTTTTATTTAATTATTATTTTTTTATTATTATTATTTATTTATTTATTTTTTGTTGTTGTTGTTGTTGTATAGTTTCAAAATGATTTAATTGAAATGAATTTTAATGTTATTTAGAATGAAAGTTACTTGGGTTTTTCATACTATGTGAATGCTTTTGTTAGATTGCTGCACGGTGCGCATTATATTGACATATTTTTGGTGTGATGCAGTGTAATTTTGTTTTAGTTTGACAATTATACTGAATTGAAAGGTTATGATTTCTCACTCGTCCACACGACCGAGTATAGTTGTGTACTCCCTCGTTTTATTCCGGCTATTGCTATTCTTTGTAACTATTTTGGTAGTGAGTATAGCCTCGTCAAAACGACCCAATATGCGGCTGCATACGCGCTCGTCCACTTCCGGTTATTGCTATTCTTAGTAACATTGTTTATAAAATGATGTTTATAAAATTGAAGAGTTACAAGTATTCACTGCGCCTTTCATTGAACCTCCGATTCTATATGTGCATTCAAACAATCTCTAAAATCTATCACTAAACCTAACCCAAAACCCTAAAAACTATCACTAAACCTAACCCAACCCTAAATACTATCACTAAACCTAACCCAAACCCTAAAAGCTATCACTAAACCTAACCCAAACCCTAAAAACTATCACTAAACCTAACCCAAACCCTAATAACTATCACTTAACGTAACCCTAAAGTCTATCCCTAAGCCTAACATCAAAACAAACCATTTAAAAAAAAAAAAAATCTTATTCATAATGAATTCATGTAGTATTGTTTGAAAAAAAAAATAGGCATCAATAAGAAATCGAACCCCGGGCCTGCGATGTAGCATACTATCGTACTATCAATATGACCACACAGCCACACATTCTCCGATGAAATTTTTAACCTTATAAAAAAAATATTACTAAGAATAGCAATAACCGGAAGTGAACGAGCGCGTATGCAGCCGCATATTGGGTCGTTTTGACGAGGCTATACTCACTACCAACTATTTTATAAGTTTAAAAATGTTATTTCCTGGTTGTGTCTGCATGGTCCAATGGATAGTACAATAATTTGATTATTTGATAGCAATTTACCCGCACTTTATTGCGGAAATTAGGATTTCAGTTAGCGTTGAGAACCCGCTTAACACCAATTCAAAATACCTATTGATTTTAATCTGAATCAAGATGGATTTACTAAATATATTAACTTAAACCATTCAGGCTCTACGTACACAAGGAATTTGAGATTTAAAGATGCGTCTTCTTTATATAACTCAAATTGGGGGGAAAAAACCTACATTTCGGCAATCGTCCCCCTAGTTAGAGATGATTTAATATTTTTTGCGTCTTACCATCGTGGAGAGGGAGTGCTCAACAACTTCCCAAAGTTTCAAGCCTCTACTTCCACGGAAACTTGGAGAAGAAGTGTTGATTTAGTTTTATATAGCCCATTTTAGGTGGAAAAAAGATTTTGTGCCCCCGGCCACCCATGAGAGGAAATTTTTAAATTTTGTATAATTATTTTTCCTGGTCTAACTAAACGGGAATTAAGAGAATTATAGATTTTCAATTTTTATAAATCTAATATTAAAAAAAAAAACTTTTTCGGCCCCGGCCAACATGAGTATGTATTTCAAAATTCTTTTACACCGACTTTCGTCGTGAGAGGGTACTTAACAATTTATCACATTTTTATGCTCCTACCTACACGGAAAATTGGAGAATTAGTGATGAGTCGGTTTTTAATATAAGAAAAATTATAATTGGGCCCCCGGTCCCACATGAGAGGGAATTCTAAAATCCTTTTTTCTAATTTTTGTCGGGAGCGTTTACTCAAAATATTTCCAAAGTTTCATGCTTCTACCTATATGGGAAAAACGAGAATTAGTGATTTTCAATTTTTATATTGCTCATATCAGGAAAACCCCATTTTAAGGGCACTCGACCCCCATGAGTGAAAAAATTAATTTTTTTTCCAATTATCGTCGGGAGCATGTACTCAAAAAATTTCCAAAGTTTCATGCTTTTACCTACACTGGACATTGGAAAATTGGTGTTTTTCAATTTTTATAGAGCCCAAATAAGGTTTTTAAAAAATTGTGCTCCCGGCCCCACATGAGCGAGATTTTTAAAATTCTCTTTTGACAGTTTTCGTAGTTAGAGGGTACCCAACAACTTCCCAAAGTTTCATGCTTCTACCTACACGGGAAGTTGGAGAATTAGTGATGAGTCAGTGAGTGAGTGAGTGAGACAGTCAGGGCTTTCGCTTTATTAGTATAGAATACTACTGGAATTGGTAATGAATAAGTTCTTTTTTTTTCAAATGATGGTTTGTTTTGACATTTTAGGATTAGGTTTTAGGGTTAGGGGTAGGTTAAGTTATAGTTTTTAGGTTTGGGTTAGGTTTAGTTATAGTTTTAGAGTGAGGGTAGGTTTAGTTATAGTTTTTAGGTTTGGGTTAGGTTTAGTTATAGTTTTAGGGTTAGGGGTAGGTTTGGTTATAGTTTTTAGGCTTTGGGTTAGATTAAAGTTTAGTGATAGTCTTTAGGGTTTGAGTTAGGTTAGGGGTAGTTTTGGGGTTTTAGTTAGGTTTAGTGATAGTTTTTAGGGTTTGACTTAGGTTTTGTGATAGTTTATAGGGTTTGGATTAGGTTTAGTGATAGTGTTTATGGTTTGAGTTAGGTTTAATGATAGATTTTAGATTGTTAGATAGTTTGAATGCACAAATAGAAGCAGAGGTTCAATGAAAGGTGCAGGGAATAATTGTAACTCTTCTACTTTACAAATATGATTTCTTACCGGAAGTGGACGAGCGAATAATCGCTACCGATTTGAAATTACTTAAATGTAATCAAGAATGATTTCCCTTAAATAAAAAATGAGAATTTTTTATTCGGAAATTGCGTTTAAATACTCATTCGAGTTTCATTACTTTTTTTTAATGCTTATGATTATAAGAAATTCTATAATATCTTAAACATTATCAAAGAACAGTAAAATCTCAGATTCCTTTCGATTTTCACTTGAAGTATTAGTTGATCGATCACAAAAATAAAAAATTGTTAACGCCAATGGCGGATTAAAGGGGGAGGTGGTTGCTGAACGGGTTAACGCGAGAGGCCTCCTAAGATTTAAGGGCCCCCTAACTTATTTTTTTTTTTTTAAATTTTGAATCCACGAAAAATACGGTTGAAAGTCATAAAACAATGATGAAAATATGAGTGGGAATTATAACCGACTCCAAGCTATCCTTTGTGAGTATACCAGTGTATCATTCCCTTAATTTGTTGTGTAAAGTGAAGCAGCCATATTTTTTTTTGCCTTCTCCAAAATCTTTATACCTGGCTTACTTCATCTACTTATCGTTGGCAGATGCTTCAAAAATACCTAACATTGTTTGCTGTTAATAATGTCTATTCTGACACAAGATGTTCAGCCCGACATGTTGCTGAAAGTAATGGCAATTAGCCATACCATGAGAATATTGGTTGGAACTTGAACAACTGGAAGTTGCAATTTTACTTGAAATTTTGACATATTTTTCCTTCAAGAGACAGTACTATATTTTAATTCAGTCCTGCATTAGTTTACATCTCTTCCTGAGTTTGGTAAAAGAGAGCGTTTTGAATTTGATTCCTGTGAAGAAAGAGTAAAGGACAAGTCCATTGAGAAAGTATCAAAAATCTTCAATACAATAAGAAAAAGTGAAGGTGTCACTTTGATGAAGGGCCAGATGCCAAAAAAATAATTTTCCCGACAGTAGCGTAGCTATGGTCATCTGCGCCCGGGGACCTGACACATAGTCTGCCCCCCTCCTTCTCAGACCAACAAATCATGGGAGATCAATGAGCCACGAAGACAATTTTGAATTTTCACGGTTTATTTGGTTTATTTTTGAAGCCACTGGTATTTAAATGAAATAAAATGCAGACTAAACATTCTCTATAGGAAAATATATATATATATTCTCTACTAATTATGCATGACAGGATCTGATAGACATAATTAATCTACAAAATTGATGCTCAATGATTTGACTATGACAAACTCGGCAATCACGTTGTCAAAATTAATATTCTCAAGTCTTTCTCTTGCAATTAGGGCTGCGGAAATTATCGATTAATTTCTCGATTAATCGGTAACAAATTGTATCGATTAAATTTATTTTAATCGATACAATTATTACAAATCCTGTCAATTTATCAATAAATAATCAATCATTAATAATTAAAAAAATAGGTGATTTTTTGCGTACAAACTTCTCCATTAAAAAAATATATTTTTAAAGTGGAAACATTAAAATAAGCTGTTTAATAAGGAAAATGATATCAACAATTAAACATTGTTTTTACGATATTAACAATAACAAAAAATCAAATTCATTGACATTATATTGAACTAAATAAAAAAAAATGTTAAATGCCTTTTTTATACTTCCTTTGAAATTTTCAAATTAATGACGTCATAATGCTATTTTTGGCTTTAATCAAAATTATCGATTAATTATTCGGTAATTTTCCAAAAGTTAACAATTAATTTAAAATTAATCGATAACAGCCCTACTTGCAATGTTTAGGAGTCTAGTTTTTCATAAATAGCTTTAAGGGGCCGTCCATAAATGACGTCACGCACCTGGGGGGTGAGGGGGTCTCACTTTTGTGACGATGCGTGACGTAGGGGAGGGAGGGGGTAGAAGAAATTTGACGTCACATCGAAATGGTAACTTTAAATAAAACTTCCACTGAAATATTTGGTCACTTAAAATTTATTTAATGACTTTTTTTTAAAAATTCAGTGCTTCTCAAAGTGCCGGTCGATAGGCTATCAGACGCCGGTTGGCGTGAGTTAACAAGACACGAAAATAAAATATAATTATAATTCTTAAGTTTTAGAACCCAAACGAGAACATACGAAATTGTTACCCTGCGCCGATTGATGTTGACTTCAAAGCTTTTGTGATGTAACCGCAGTTTCGGTTGGTTCACTCGAGGCATGCCTCTGCGAACATTTTTGTCGGTAATCCCCCACACCCGAAACTGCAACTGGTGAGTTTTATAAACAGGACAAGTGTCTAAAAAAGATCTGAATAGGATTATATCTAGATATTTTAAGTCAAAATGACACGGAATATCCATTTGTTGGTGGGTGGGTGTAGTGGAATCTATTTGTTACAATTATAACCGTTTTAAGTTTGATATAATTTTTTGATTGGTTTTTGGTCAAACGCCTCTAGCCATTCTAAATATAATATAAATGTGTCCAATTTAAAATTAGTCGAAAGTATTCATTAACTTTAGTGAATGCATCAAATTCTCGACATCGCAATTCGAGAGGAGCACAAATCCACTTTCTTCTGAACTCAGTTTTTAAGGCATTAATGTTAAATATGCCAGAAAGGAGACTTGATACAGTCAAGTCATGTTGATTAAGATTATTGTCACTTTTGTCAATATAAATGAAAGTAAGTTGGATTTAGTTGTCTTCGTATAGTCTGTAAATAAGAAAGGTACATAAATAACAAATTTAACAAATGCATTTTCTGGAAGGAACCGGTTCAATAGTGGGCATATGTTACCAAGCGTACATGAACACATGACGTATTTAAAAATATCTAGTGGAGTGGATGTTATATATATGTCCCAAATGAGTCTGCATTACCCCCAAAAATTACCTTTTGACCCCAGACCCTTGATGTTATTTTTAAAAAGTATTATTTTAAAATAACTTTTTTTTGTATAAACAAAGAAGTTACAAGTAATGACTTATATTCAATGTTTAATTTGTATGCATTAAAATAAAATATGATCTAAGGATGTTAACACATTTCGTTTTTTTTTTTTTTTAAGGCCGGTTAAAGAAGTTAAACGGTTTGAAAAAAACGGACCGATTCAATAGGATACCTAAATATTAAAATTATAAAAGTTTATTTTAACATTACTGTTAACCCAGAAGTAGTGGATTCTAGCAAATTTTCTATGCCCACAATAATTGAACATTACCCCCAAGCAGTGGCGGCGGTAGGTTAGCGCGGGGCTTAGTGCCAGCATTGACCCCGCGGGGCCAGAGTACTAGTAAAGATCGCTAAGCACCAGTATGCTATGGTATTTAAAAATATGAAATATCTTAATTAATGTGTAATTTTAATACCACGTGTCACCTTTTTATTAAAAGTTGTAACGGTGTAATTCTTTCAAAGACGTCTAGAGCTACGCTACTGAATTTGACCTTCAAAAAGGATTACAAGAGTGCCTCTTTCGTTTCTTTACAATCGTTTCAAGCATACCTTCTACCATCCACTCTTTGGTTCTACATGTATAGGGTATTAACCAGGACGAGACATGTTTAGGACAGAAACGCGGGGCCTACCTAAGCGCGAGGCCTGGGGCAGTCGCCCCAGTTGCCACCTTCAAACGCCGCTCCTGCCCCCCAAGAGTTCCCTTTTTATCCCAAATGAGATAATTTATTGGTGACATTGTATTTACAACTATTGTGTGACATACGTGAGATCCTGACAAAAAAAAAGAATTGAAAAAAAACACACCAAAAAACAAACAAACTTGTGAGCTTCGGAGTTAAAAGTTATGATAATGTTGGATATTTTAATAATGGCATAGTATTTAAGTCCTCAAGATGCAAGATTTACTGTATATTGCGACGCACAGGATGACACCCTACTTTCCTGCACAAATGTGGGGTTCATACAGAATGGGCTGTTTTCCACTTCCAGCGCATACCTAATAATTTTTTTAGAAAACATGAGATGTGATATCAATGTTATAACTTTAGATCAAATGCCTTTGATGTACATATACTTAGCAGGAAAACTGTCATTAGAAGATCGAAATCAATTTTAGGAATTGTCTTGTATCTATATATTCTAGGTCTATAAACAATGCAATTCTCCTTGTAATATCAATAGTCACATTCGCGAGCTTAATTGCATCAATGGTTTTTGACATGACCGCTGCATTGTTCGTTAGCTGTCTCGCTATGCCTTGGCAACTTAACATTCTTTTTAAATGTAATATATAAAACAAGCCAAATTTATACTTAATCTTATGGCTTTAGGGCATGTAGGGGCTCATTTTGCTATCAAATCAGTACAGAGAAAATCATGTCAAAATGGGAAAAGAATGCCATTGCTGGTGAAATGGAAAAATTCTTGCCGTCGACTGATACGAAAAAGTTTGAGAATTACTGGCTTACAATTTATTTAATTTATTTAATATCTAATCTTTTACATAGCTTCACTCGTGCTTCGATAATACAATGTAGACCTACACTAAATAAATACTTAAATGACAAAAAAGAGATTTGAATCATTCTTATTTTCAGATAGAAAATATTTTTTTTATCATTTCTTTTTATTATTTATAATTTTTTTTTTCTTTTTTTTTTGGGGGGGG
>MUZC01000172.1:335152-348015 GCA_002072015.1 Radix auricularia | reverse complement strand
TGTTTTTTTTTTTTTTTTTTTTTTTTTTTTTTGTAAAATAGTTACACCAAACTCATCAACCTTTAATGTAGGCAGTATATATAGACCACCAAATACAAACATAGAATACATGAAAAATCTGTTGGACCGCTTTCAAACTTGTAGGCGAGAATTACTCAAACATAGCGGCTCACATTAAAACACATAAGTCCTTTATAACATAATAAACTTTACTCCAATATCAGAGCTTATTTACAGATAATCAGGGAAATGGGTTCAGCCTCCTTCTCGCCTTTCCTCACACATTAAACTCTTATTGTCTTCTGGGATTCATCCATCACGTGATCTCTCTCTACCAATCATATATCAAATACGATCACGTGATACACGCATTACCCAGTCAACTAACTTATATTAAAGAAAATCATAAAATGATGTAATTTGGACAATGGGGGACTTTAATCTTCCAGATATAAATTGAAAAAAAACTATGCAATTGATAGCCACCAAACTAATAAAAAATTAATGAACATTTCTTAGACACTAAAAACAACATAACCTAGAACAGATAGTAAAAAAATGCAACTAGGAAAAACACTAGATTTATTCCAAACAAACAGACCAGAGCTAGTAATAGACTGCACAATAATTCCTGGACTGTCTGACCATGATATTGTTAGGGTAACCAATACAATAAAAACTAAAATAAATAAGATGCCTAGAAGAACAATATATCTTTGAAATATAGGCAACTTAATAAAATTACAGCTGCTAATTTCAAACTATATTTCCTAAGTAATTTCAGCATAGATAGCCCCGTAGAAGAAATATGGAAGGAAATTAAAACAAATCTAAAAACCATAATGGATGAGAATGTTCCAACAAAATTAACTTCAAATAGAATTTAAAAAATCCTAGTTCAATTCTAAATTTAAAAATGTATGCAAACAAATTTTAATGGGGAACTTATTTTAAAAATTGAAGGCTACTAATTTAGAAAGGATACCCAAAAATACTTTTTAAAAATTTAAACACTTGACACAAAAACCTAGTCGAAATCTCCAACATAAATTTATCAACAAAGTAATTACTAAAGATAACAATAAAAACGTATGGTCTTTTATCAAATCCAACAAAATGGAGCCTACAGGTATAGCCAGTAATAGCCACGCTAAACTAAACACATATTCTTATGACCATAATCTTAAGGCCTTGGCTAATACTTGGGCAACCTGTTCCATCTGCTGAGCAGTGCCATACATCATTGTCTTTACATGGGACTCTTTTGCCACTCGTACCTCCCCGACTATATCTAGCTCGGGACATGAAGTCAGCAGGTGTATGACCGTCTCAGAGGCTTGGTTGCAATGGCGGCAGTTCGAGTCCCTACTGTGGTCTAGCCTGTTAAAGTAAGAGTTGGTTGGAAAATGCTCAGTGCTCATTTGGGTCACTTATTTCTGGTCCCTTCTGTTTAGACCCCACCATTAGTCTGATCTGCTCGGACTAGGCATGTTAGCGAAAACCCCCATAGCCGACGTATTATCTTCCCACTCCTGGTGCCACTTTTTCCTGAAGTGATCCATTAGCCAGTACTTTGCCCCGAGATAGGTAACTGGAACATCTGGTTGGTGTTCAGCTGATCCAGCTTTTGCCATGGAGTCTGCTTTTTCATTGCCTTCGACATTCACGTGGCTTGGGATCCACTGCACTGTTACCTTACCACCAAGTCTTTCGAGCTTATCCACGTCTTCCAAGACAGGTATAGCCATACTAAAAGGCTCAAATAATAAAATCTATAATCATAATGAGACTAAATCTATTATCCTTAACACATATTTTGCATCACCATTTTCTGCCTCTGTTGACAAAGAAATTTTAATGAATTTAACTAAAATGGTATTAATAGATATCATAACTGTAACTGAGATAGGTATGCATTTACTCCTAAAAAAACTTTAAAATAAACCAAGCTACTGGCCCAGATTAATTGCCTGTCAGGTTAATAAAATAATTATGCATTGAACTGTCCCCAATCCTTGTAGTTCTTTTTCAAGCCTCTCTAAACCAGGGTAAAGTGCACCAGGATTGGAAACTTAGTCAACTTAACGCAGCTCTTTAAGAAAGGTGATACATCAGACCCATGTAATTACAGACCTGTATCACTTACTAGTATCTCCTGTAAATACTAGAACACATAATATATAGTGGAAAATTTAACCACCTTGACAAATATAATGCCCTATGCCCACATCAACATGTCTTTGGAAAAAAAAAGATCACGTGAAACACGATTAATATGTCTAATAAATGAACTATCAAACTCTTAAGCAATTATGATCAGATAGATGCAATATTACTAGACTTCTCAAACGCTTTGACAAAGTACACCAATTTAGTTTCCTTAAAAAACTTAAATATTTTGGAATCTCCGGCCCCATACATCACTGGATCCAAGACTTCCTATTGGTTAGGGAGCAAACTGTAATAATTAATGGATTTAAATATGCACCAATAAAGGTTAACTCAGGCGTTCCAGAAGGAACTGTGCTAGGTCCCTTATTATTTTTAATTTATATAAATAATTTATCAAAATATATCTCAACAAGAACAAAAGTTAGGTTATTGGCTGATGATTGTATAATCTATAGAACAATTAAGTCGGAACAAGATAGCAAAATTTTACAAAATGACTTAGATGAAATAATAAAATGGGAAACAAACTGGACTATGTCCTTCAATCCAGAAAAGTGTCAATTGTTAAAAGTAACAAAGAAAAAGAAACAAATACTTTCAAACTATTTTATTCATGAGAAAGAACTAACCCAAACTAATGATGCAAAATACTTAGGAGACATAATAAATGAGAATTTATATGGAATCTCCATGTCAATAAAAATATTAAAAATCAAACAAAACCTTAGGTTTTATAAAAAGTAACTTTTACAAATATAAAAAAGATAAAAAACTAAAATGCTTCCTCACCCCGGTGAGACCTTTTCTAGAATATGCAACTTCTGTGTCGGACCCATCCACCAAAGAAAATATTGATAAACTAGAAAAAATAAAAAAGTTGCCAGATTCATTACTGGAGAATATTCAAAACTCACAGGAGTTTAACCATTAGTTAAATCATTAATTCTTGAAACACTAGAAGATAGAAGAATCAAGAGTAACTTAGTTATTAACTACAATTTAGTAATATAACACAAAGATAACTTAATACAACCCTCAGATAGACATAGGGATAAGAACATCCTTCTTATCCCGTTTGCAAGTATAAAGATATACAAGTTGTGTTTCTTCCCGTCCGGTATTCGGACGTGATATGGGTTGCCTGAAGAAACTAAGAACCTTACAAGTGACAGGAAAAGTGAAAGAACTGACCCACGAAATGGAACGATACCAATGGAATGTCATCGGACTGTGTGATACCCGATGGAAAAGATTTGGTGAACTCGCAACAGAAGATGGACACAAAATCTATTTCAGCGGCAGGAAGGACATACATGAACATGGAGTTGGATTCCTCATCCATAAAAATACAACAAACTCAGTCATAGGTTGTCGCCCTGTCTCCAGCCGCATCCTCACCATTCGCCTAAAAGCAACACCCTTCAATATCACCATTATACAGACATATGCTTCTACATCTAGCCATGATAATAGTGAAATTGAGGCCTTCTACAGGACAGGGGTGGATTAAGACTGCACGGGGCCCCGAGCTGCAATGAAACGGGGGACCTATCCAGCCAGCGTCCCTTAAAATAAAAATGATTGTTAACAGCTAATATAGGACTGTACTGTAACTAAATATTAATAATGAAAAAAAAAATAAACGAACACGAAGAAATAACTGTTTGAAGTATGTGGTATATTACAATTGAGTGTGAAAAGAAAAATATTATGTGCCACTGCTGGGAATCACCGGTTGCATCACGCGCCTGTACTCTCTCCACACGGCCAGCGGAGCTTGATTAAAATAAGAATTTTTTAAAATATAAACTATACTTCATATTATGTTCTCTAAGTGAGCCAATTAAATCACTTTTTATTGATTATTAACTCTTAACAGTAGTATCCGGTCTGATTCGCAATCAGTTGTATAGTTAATATATATAATTTTTTTTTATATTTTCAAGGGTAAACTTTTATTATAAGTATAAAACGTTTGGGTTCCCCTAAACCATCGGGGGCCCCTGGCTTTAGACCGCTCAGCCCCCCCCCCCTTAATCCGCCATAGGTACAGGACATCGTGGATCAAACACCAAAGAAGTATATTATCGTCTTCCAAGGTGACTGGAATGCAAAGATTGGAGTGGATGTATGTACCAACTGGACAGATACTTGCGGACACTCTTGCAATGACCTGACCAACGATAGAGGGCTTCGACTTCTCGAATTTGCACGATACAACAACCTCCTTCTAGCTAACACTATTGGTCACCATACAAAATCCAGAAAATGGACTTGGCACAGCCCAGGCGGGGAAAATAGTAACCAAATAGACTACATACTAGTCAGAGACAATTTAAATCATTCATTAAAGTAGTTAATACTAGAAGCTTCCCTGGAGCGGATATAGACAGCGACCATAATCTGGTGCTGATGACTTTCCATCTACACCTGAAAAGGATAGCAAAACAAAGCAATTCACGATTACGCTTCGACCTTGAAAAACTGAAAGATCCAGAAATCGCAGAGGCGTTCAGGGCAAAAATTGGAGGGAGATTTGCTCCACTGACCACACTATGTGAGTCGGAAACGGATACGGACATTGATCTAATCACTGATACCTTCAATACCACAATAATTGAGACAGCAAAAGATATACTTGGCAAGAAACATGCAATAAAAAAAACATTGGTCTCCACTTATATCCTAGAGCTATGCGATGAGAGAAGAAAACTTAAGAACGTAAAGAATACTGCAGAAGGAGGAACCAAATACAGAGCAATATATAAAAAGATCAGGAAAGAAATGAATAAAGCAAAAACAAACTGGAAAGAACAACAATGCTCACAGACATCGATGAAAATCTACTAAGGAACAACTCAAAAAAGGCTTACAAGATTGTCAAAGACCTGACATCGACCAAGCAAGGTCGCATCTCAACAATACAAGATAAATCTGCGAAATACATTACAGAAGAACAAGAAATAATAAAAATATGGACCGAATACTTTTCTGAGCTATACAATGAAGACTCAAAGGGCGATGAATCAATGCTCAATTGCCCAACGTCAACTAACATAGACATGCATTCCATTCTCCGTGATGAGGTGGAGCTGTGCGAAAGCTGAAAAAGGGGAAATCAGCTGGGGCAGACAACATCCAAGGTGAACTGATTCAGGCAGGAATAAACATTCTAACCAACTTGTGCAACAAGATCTGGCAGACAGGAGATTGGCCAACACCCTGGATTCAATCGCTGGTTATAACGCTCCCAAAGAAGGGTATTCTACAGTTGTGTCAGAACTACCGTACGATTAGCCTGATTAGTCCCCCCAGCAAAGTCATGCTCATGGTAATACTAAACAGACTGAAACCACAAGCAGAGCAAATCATTGCAGAAGAACAGGCAGGCTTCAGAGCAGGAAGGAGCTGTTTTTCACAGAGCACTCGCAAGTTGAAGAGTAATGGACCTTAATAGTCATTAACGCAAGCACCCATTGTGTTTCTTATAAGTTAATAATCATACACGCGCAAACATATATATGTCTATATAAAGAAAAATGGACAAACAGACAGGTAGACAGATATATAAATAGATATAAAGATAGATAGATAGATAGATAGATAGATAGATAGATAGATAGATAGATAGATAGATAGATAGATAGATAGATAGATTAAAAAGTGTCTTTTGTAAATAGTGTGTGATGATTCCCCAAAGAGCGATTCGAGGAGTTCAGTTGGTATTTGTCATCAAACAAAGCACAAAATATAAAAACTTCAACGAAGATCCACATTGCCACATGCAAAGCACATGACATAAATGCCCTCTTTAAGATGCAACAGCAAGCAATATTGTTTCAATGGTGAAAACCAAATCAGTTTCTATAGATGATCAGTCGTACTTATCATTTAAATTACAAATTTAAGAAAATCGCAAAAAAGCTGTGTCACATCATTTCTACAATCTGATTTTGCGGGATGTACGATTTAGCACTACATGGAAAAGAATTGAATTCTGGTAATTTGTATGACCAGTTAGGGTTTCGTGTTCAATGTGGAATTGAAGTTCTTGGTAATTATTTGTCAATTGTTTCTTGTTGTGCCAAGTTTATCTCGGGAACTATGCGAATCAATGAAATCGAAATTAGTGAGTCTCTTTTGTGTGAAAACATGATTTGTTGTGTTTAGAGCCTTCTCGTCCATGAGGGACATCTACCGATCATCGCCGGCGTCTGCACTTCTTCTTAGGACATAGGCCACCTACAGGAGACCTCCAGGCATCTCTATCCTGGGCCATTTTCTCCAGGATCTTCCATTCATGTCCAATTCTCTTGATGTCTGCCTCCAATTCTCGGCGCAAGGTGTTTCTTTGGCGGCCTCTTTTCCGTTTACCCTGTGGGTTCCATTTCAGGGCTTGCCTTGTTGTATTAGAAGCAGGTTTCCTTAGTGTAGGACCGATCCACCTCCACCGCTTTTTAAGATTCTCTTCCTCGATGTGTTTCTGTTTAGTCCGCTGCCACAGTTCCCGGTTGCTATTTTTGTCCGGCCAGTGAATTCTGAGAATCCTTCTTAGACAATTGTTAATGAAGGTCTGGATTATGGTCAGGTTTACAGCCGTTGTTCTCCATGTCTCAGCTCCATATAGCAGCACTCGTTTCACCATAGCGTTAAAAATCCTTACTTTTAACATGCTGCCTAAATTGTTAGCGACCCAAACATTCTTGAGTTGCTGGAAGGCTGCTCTTGCTTTTCCGATCCTTATTTTGACGTTGGCATCTGTACCACATTGTTTATCTACCATGCTGCCAAAGTAAACAAAACTCTGCACCTCCTCAAGGGCTTCTCCTTCAAGCATGATGGGTGATGTACTGGTGGCATTAACCTTGAGGATTTTACTCTTCCATTTGTGTATGTTGAGACCTATGCTAGCAGAAGTGGCTGCGACACTGTTTGTTTTCTCCTGCATCTGTTGTTGGGTATGTGCAAGAATGACAAGGTCATCAGCAAAGTCGAGATCATCAAGTTGATCCCACAAGGAACATTGGATGCCATTCCTTTTCTGCTGTATAGATGTTTTCATCACCCAGTCAATGGCTAATAGAAACAGAAAGGGTGACAGCAAGCAACCTTGTATGAAACATGTATGAAGGGATAAACTGCCGATTTGTCCATGGTCAGCAGGTGACAGATAAAAACATGATTCGTGAAGGAAATTTTTCAGATTCATTTTCTATACTTGCTGAGGAGACAAATGACATTTCAGGTATTGACAGGCATTGAGTAGATGTGGCTAGGTGTTAGATTTGTCAAAGAACAAAACTTGAAAATGAAGGTCACAAAGAATTCCTTGGATATATTCCAATTTTTGATAGGATTGAACAGCTGAAGGTTTAGCCAACACCATCATTAAAAAATTTTAGCATTGGGATTAGATATGAAAAAGCTTGTTTGTCAAGGATACTTCGGATGTTCTAAAATGGCAGCTAAAGAAGGAGGAATCTATGAAATAATTTTTTTTTAATATCCAAAAGCAGCATGTGTTCATTGCAATTCACATAAAGTAAATCTTGCCGTGAACGAATTAAATAATGTGAATGCTTTATGAAACACAATAGGAATAATTAAATGAATTAAAGTTTTTTCCGAGAAAGTAATCAGCGAATGAAAATAAATGAAAATGTTCGTTTGCTATGTAAAACTAGAGACAAACATAAGTATAAAAGCGGGCGTACTTTTCAGTGGCGTAGCTAGGGCGGAGAGGGCGGTCCGCCCCGGGTGTCACTCATCGAAAGGGCGGCATTTGTGGGCATTGATTTGAAAACAATAGAGCCATTTCCGACATCAGCCATTTTTCTTTTGAAGTGGGAAACCAAGGTGAAAGAAAAATACTCTTTACTTCGAATCTTAATTAGTGGATTCACGCAACATCTGTTTAATTACATGGTGGTAGTTATAACTAACGCAAACACGTTAAAAAATTAAAAATCGCTAAAAAAAAGGAATCGATTTGTTTGGAAAATTAAGAGTCGGACTACACGTCAAATGCTCGTAAACAATCGTGGCTCCATCAAACACATGCACTATTTTTGTATTATTACGCTATCTCCATGTCACATGGTAAATTATTACAAATTAAACGATTACGATGTGTTATTAATTGATTAAAAAATTTAAAAACATGGAAAATCTACAACAAAACCATTAATTATCAAGTAAACCTGCATTTTAAACATTTTGTAAAAAGAAATAAGTATCAATTAGGATTTAAAAGAGGAATTTTAAAATTAAAACTAAATCGAATAAAATATGGATAAATAAATTTAATATTAAAGAGTTAAATTTAAAGTTATATATTAGATTGAAAAGAAAGACAGTGTGTAGCAAAAGAAAATAATTTGAATTTTTATATATTATGGAAAATTATTAAAATTTAGCACAAGAACATGAAAATATTCAAATTTATCCGATAATAAACAACGCTATAATATAAATAATTTCGAAAACGACATATCTAAAAAATTTCAAACGGCTTGTAACAAGTTGATACCCGAAGAAGTAACTAATAAAACGAGATCAGATGCAGGAACTTTACTCAGTTCAATGCAATATTTTTCTTTTCTATAGTATCTCAATTTATGGGAACCCGTTTTCCTTAAAATAAATAATGCCAACCCATTTCATGGAACTAAGTTTTATACAGAACGCTGTTATAGATTATAGAGAGTTGGATATAGCAACTGAACGCCGTACAGGAAGGAGAATAAGTATAAGTGGAGAAAATTCAGGAGACAGGCCTCGATCTTTAGAGCAAGTCGTACAACGTGAAATGTTTTTATCCAAAGATTCAATTATAAAAGAAAAAAAATAGAACCTACTGATGAGTTGCATGTCCTTGCAAGAAAATATTCGTGTAAAATACCATGTAATCTACTAATTGAAAAAATGTACCATCAAATAGATTTCTTTAATACCATTGACAAAGAACAGTTCAAATTGAATGAAAAAGGTTGCAGGTTTTTATATCTGTACACAGGGCCAGTCTTTGCAATTGCAGCGCCTTATGCAGCTTAGAATGCGTAAATGGAGGCGCGGGGCCCAGTTTGGGTAGGGATTTAAGGTAATAATAAGGGTAATAAGTGAAATTTAAGATAACTGGATCCTATGAAAGCGTGAACCCACTGCAACCGCATAGGTGACAGTGGCCTAAGAACTAGACAACGCTTTACCTACACTACAAGAAGAGGCATAATGTTAGAAAAACAGGAGGGGGATGTCCCCTTGGTCTATAAAAATATATTAAATTGTATAGTTTGGAAAATTCTTTACCCAACATTATAATTTTGCTAAGAATGTTTTCAACAATGACTATCAGTGTATCTAGTTGTGAAAAGAGCTTCTCCAAACTGCAGTTGATAAAAAAAAATTAGGCCCTATCTTTGTTCCACATTGAGTGATTTAAGACTACAAAATTTTGCAATATTGTTTAAAGATAGAACAAGATATTACAAATAATTTAAATTTTGATAACATAATACAGGATTTCTCTATTATGAAATTTAGGTAAGTAAATGTATAAAATTTCTTTGTTTATAAAATAAATCATATATTTAGAAATAAAAGCATATTAATTGGTAATAGTTTTTAGTGTAAATTTGGAATATGTTTTTGTCTCATTTGGGGGTTGGGGGCCTCCGAGCTCAATAAATTTCTTGTGGCCTTTAACAAAAGCATCTTGTATTTTTAAAAATGTGTACTTATAGGTATATCATCTTATTCGGCCTATTTTATTAATGCTTACAGAAATATGGCATGGAATGTTTAATATGTTCCACACCCTTTACTTTTACAATGTACTTCCTTTCAATTACAATCATTTATTAATGTTTATTAATTTATAAAAACCATCATACGATTGACTTAAGTACCCGTCCTCAAATGACGTCACGTGATTTGGGCTGAAAATTTACCCCCAGCCCCCCTCTCCCTGGTCACATGTCTTCACAAAAACTTAGACCCCTTCTTCAATGTGATATCATATAGTTTCCCCCCCCCCATAAAAGACGTATTTTCTATTTGAAAATCAGCATGTTTCCAATTTATTTTTGTCAGTTATATATTTTTTAGTGTAAGGCTGCACTCTAATATCGTAACACGTGTAAAACCATGTATGCCTTTATTAAATTAAGTTTCGGTAATCATACATTTAAGTGGAACTTTTATTTAAATTTGCGCGTTTTTATGTGACTTTAATGTGTGATACCCTCTCCCCCCACATGTGTGACGTCATTTATGAACTCCCACTAAAAGGGCGGCAAAATTGAAGACCGCCCCGGGCGGCAAAAGCTCTAGCTACGCCACTGGTACTTTTTTATAAAATTGTGACAGAAATTTTATTTAGAACAATTAGTAACGTAATCATTAAACTTGCACAATTAATTTTTTCATGTGTACACTGTCTTCAATGTAATAAACTTGAAGGGAAGTTTTACAGTTTTATTGTAACAAATTTATGACATTTTTCTAAACTTAAGATGGGGGGAATGCCCACCCTTGCCCCCCTGCCTACGCCAATGGATGGATGGATTGATGCATAGACAGATAGATTATAATTTATACTACTAGCATTTCTAGTTAAAATTGATTGCAGGTTGTACGGCAGTTGTCGATCTGATCTATGTCTTGGATTCCTCCGGTAGCATCGGCGTAGAAAACTACAAGAAACAGATCAACTTCACAATTGATTTGGCTTCAAACTTTAAAATAGGCCCACAAAATGTACTTGTCGGTGCAGTTATTTTCAGCTCTGATGCAGTTAAATATTTTGACCTTAAAGACAAACCATCTTTTGCCGATCTACAGAAGGTATTAATGGCTTTTTAATTTCATCTGTGTAATATTTAAATCTTTAGTTGAATGTTACTTTTAAGACAATTTTGTCGTCATTATCATAATGCCTATTTGATAACGATAAGAGTGTATTACTTGGTAATTTTTAAATTATATTTTACATAATATTTACGCAGTATATAACCCAGGAAAATTGAATGATATACATTTAAATATATTAATATTTTAGTTTTGCTTACCTTACATGGCATGCAGCTAATTGCTAGCATCAAATGTAAAACTTAAAATAAAATAATTATTGCAGGCTCTGAGCGCTACTCCCTACATAAGCGCTGGAACGCAAACAGACGCAGCTCTCGACCTCATCACCAACGCTGGAATGTTTACTACTGCCGCTGGTGCTCGCAGTAATTCTTTCAAGACTGTTATAGTCATCACTGATGGCCAATCTAACAACCCAACACTAAGTAATTTTTGTGTAATGACTATAATAAATTTCTAGTCCGTGAGTCAAAGCTATTAATTTCATATTTATTTTGTATTATCTAATGTATCCTGAATACGGGGAGTCTTCTAGGGGATAGAAGAACCAATAGTAAAGTAGTAATTATAAATAAAGCAATTAATTCTAATCTATATAATAATGCGCCTAAGCACATTTCCGTCCGTCAGTGTGTGTGTGTGAAGCCCCTATACCACGCAACTCTTGCTAACTTTTTTTAAAAATGAAAATTTAGACGTAAAATCATAATGATTTTGGGTTTGAGATTAACAGAGGGTGTGGTTTTGCGCGCCGTAAAAGAAAAACAATTAAGTGGCGTCATGAAGCTTTTATTATATTAATTTATTTCATGTTACTTTTTCTCTTGATTATAATCCGAGTGTGTGAATATGCATGTGTGCGAGTGTGTTTATGTGTATGTGTGTATGTGCGTCTGTGTGTGCGTGTGACTGTGTGTTTGTATTAGTTGTGAAATAACAATTTATTTCATAGATTGCTAAAAGTGAAATTAAATATTGAAAAGACGTTACCACGTAATCTTTTATGTATAGTTAAAATTATGCACTGGATTATGAAAAAAATCCGTTAATTTTATGAACACAAGTTTTTGCCGATGCGATCTGCATGGGTGCTTGAATAAAAGATAACGGGAAGTCATTGAATGTGACTTAAAAAACTGTTAATGAGAAGAACAATCTCCAATTATTTTTTCAGAGATGGTTTTTACTTTTTGTTTGATTTTAGAAGAAATGAGCCCTTGCGTATTAGTTAGATGAATTGTCGCATGAATTGTCACAATGGAAAATAAACTGTAAAAAGAACTTATAGTCGCTGTGGAAATTGCATTATTTATAGTTATAATATGTAATTGGGTACGATTGGTGCATATTTATTTGTAAATGAAATGGAACCTTTCTAAACATTTTAATTGTATTTTACAATAATAAAATCATACGAAAATGGTTCGAACGAATTTCCCTTAGTCATTGTTAAATAGCTATAGAAATAAATGTGAAGAAATTATTTAATTGTAGACGAAATATCAATTTTACATTTTAATATAAGCTTTTATACTTCTATGTATATAATCGGATGGAGGCAAATTTTATACTGGCTTATAACAAGTCAAAATTACAGAGAATAAAAATTTCTTAAAGAAAAATTTACACGGAACCGCTTTTGAAGCATTCAACGAGTGATTTATCATAAAAAACAATTGCAAATATTTGTTAGGAGGAAGATGTATTTCTCTTAGGTGCTTACTTAATACAAGTGAGTGTTTTGGATCGATTTCATTATAAACTGTCATTAAGGAAATTCGTATTGAAAGTAAACGCTCAGGGATTTTAAATTTAAAAAA
>MUZC01000172.1:295431-332699 GCA_002072015.1 Radix auricularia | reverse complement strand
ACACGGAACCGCTTTTGAAGCATTCAACGAGTGATTTATCATAAAAAACAATTGCAAATATTTGTTAGGAGGAAGATGTATTTCTCTTAGGTGCTTACTTAATACAAGTGAGTGTTTTGGATCGATTTCATTATAAACTGTCATTAAGGAAATTCGTATTGAAAGTAAACGCTCAGGGATTTTAAATTAAAAAAAGGTACGTGTATAAGCATTTAGATCTATACACTGTTGTAAGTTAAATAGCGGAATTGTAATTTTTATAAAGAGGGGCAACTTTGTGAGCTATTTGAAGGGTGCTTTTCATTTCTTGGGTCATGAGTTTATAATATTTCTGAGCCCTGAGTGGCACTATTTCTTAGCCACTGATAATGTCCTTTTTACAAAGATTAAGAAAACCAGCAGTGTAAAATTTTAAACCCAAACCTTGCGATTTAACGTATTTTTAAAAAAAAAAACAAATAGACAATATTTAAAAATCCCCCCAACCCTACGCATCCCAATCACATAAGTATTAAACAGCTCAATAAAAATAAATCTAATTTATTCTAAATAAAGGTCATGCATAAACTGTAAAGGAATGGATGTTGTGGATTAATTGGTAGATGAATGAAACGTATTTGTGTGTGATTTGGTTATTTCTATGTCTGCTAATGTTGCGCCTCTAACATGACAACCAGTATTTAAAAAAGTATATGTACAAACAAAAATAATAATAAATTTCTACGGTGTAGATAGAAAGGGGTCGAAACGCCCTAGGGTAAAAAAAGTCCCTTGGTGGAACTGTCCGTGATCGATTCGCCCCGGGGTCGAATCGACCGGGATCGAACCTTCCTTGGTCGAACCGACCCAAGTCGAAACGACCTGGGGAAAAAAACGTCCTGTGGTCGAACTGCCAGGGTCGAACAGTCCGGTGTCGAATCGTTCGTGGTCGAGGTGTCCAACCACCAAATAGAAAATACTTTTTGCACAACTAAAGTAAACCAGCAGGGTACATTTTCCGCTCAAACCTTGCGATTTAAGGTGTTTCTTTAAAACAAATTAACTCATACATACCTTAATTTAGCATTAATATTCACATGATTAATATCTGACCCATAAAATAATCATATTAATTTGACTAAGGCCATGCTAAGCCTAGAAATAGTAATAATGTTTTGTAGATCTTTTCCCATGAAAAAAGTAATCTTATAACATGTATTTTACTCAAAGTCCTAACGAATGATGAAACATCCATTTTAAAAAAGTGGGTACGTTTCTCGAACAATGCGGTTGTATGACATACGCTTTAGGTAAAAAATGTTCTTTAAGGTGTAAATATATCAAGTGTAAAGAAATATCACGGGTATTATGACTAATAAGTAGGATATAGCATAAGAAAGTGCGTGTTATGTCGAAAAAAAAAACACACTGACAACAACTCATTTTGTGCCAAGCTGTTTTGAGTTTATTAGATGAATAATATTTTTTTTTTTTGACACACATAACGTTGTTTTTATTAAAAATGGGTTTGATTTATCACTACCCTACTTTCCAGATGCGTTTACATTCATTTTACAGTTGAATTTGAGACCCAAAACCAAAATAAAGTTATTCCTATTGTGCCTACCCCGTAGCGTAGCACGGGCATTTTGCTCGTTTAGAAATAAAACACAAAGATAACTTAATACAACCCTCAGATGGACATAAAGATAGAAACAAATTTCCTATGCTGTGTGTAAGTACAAACACATACAAGTTTTCTTTCTTTCCGTTCCTAATTCGGGCGTGGGATGGGCTGCCTGAGAATACCAGGAAAGCCAACACTTTATCACCCTTTAAAACTCTAATAAATGTGCAGGACTAAACCCAATTCATGGATAAGCGTATTCTTCTGTGTGGAAGGAATGTCTATAACAGATAAGATAAGGTAAGAAGGTAAGGTGATCCATTCTTAAGACACGTCGTAACACTAATTAGAGAGTAAATCGGAAAACAATAATATATATATAAGGCTGTTATCGATTAATTTAAATTTAATTGTTAACTTTTGAAAAATTACCGAATGATGAATGGATAATTTTGATTAAAGCTGAATGAGATTAAACTGAACATTTCCTAAAATGCTCATAACTTTAGTATTTAATAAAAGAAATATAATATTTCTAGGAAATATATTTAATTATAAGTCATAAGTAGGCTAGCTCAATTTAATATCAATGAATTTTACTTTTGTTATTGTTAATTTAGTAAATAATGCTTATTTTTTATGCCATTTTCCTCATAAAAACTGTTTATTTTAAAGTTTACACTTTAAAAATATTTTCTCCAATTTGAATCCCTATTTTACCGATTAAAATAATTTTAATCGATAAAAAGTTTTACCGATTAATCGAGAAATTAATAGTTGAATTCCGCATCCCTAATATATTTATGCGCGCGCGCATGTGTGTGTGTGAATGTATGTGTCTTTGTGTGTATGTGTGTTTAAAGTACTGTACATACAGCGCTATAACAAAATGTTAGAGGTCATGACATAAAAATGCAGAAAAAAATATTTACAACAAGAAAATATAAGTTTTCCGAAAAATACAAAATTTCATTTGACAAGAGGGACCATTTTTTCTTTTTTAAAACCTTGAAGACTTTTGTCTCCATTCAATTCTACATAGTATTGACAAATATTAATACACATATTCCTCTTCATCCAGATTGCAAAATATATTGTAATTTTGAAATTTACATCTTTCACCATTTGGGGCGCCGAGCCTTTTATGTTTTTTTAAAATGTTCTTAATTAAGCTTTATAATTATTATTTTCTTCGACGATCTCGGGAAAAAGGAATGCATTCAAAGAAATTAATTTTAATGAACTTGAGAAATATAAATAACTGTATGCATTATGAAATTAATTGGAATGAATGGGTTTTACGAACTTAACATATTGGACCGAATAGTTTTGGGGGCCCAGCATTGTTTTTTCCTATATTATTATTAGCTATATAAAGATTAATTTAAGTGTTACACAAATAGAAAATATGTATTGACCAAACTTGGTATATAAATACTTAAGAGCCTATATTAAATTGCCATTAATCACTGAACTCTTAAATTAAATCATTCATTTGAATTTATTCCTATTTTCTAAGAAGTTTGCAACACACGACGGGTCCGCTAGTAAATTTTTAAAATTACAATTCATAAAATTAAGAATGACGTCATCAAATATGACAGTATTTTTTTCCCTAACAAATACTCTCATGGGCACTCACATTGGCAAAAAAAAAAAAATAATAAAAAATTTAAAAAAAATATTGGTTGTATCGGTATCGGCAATATTGACAAAAATGCGTATCGGCAAATCTTTATTTCCTAGGCGTGTTACAGAAATTCGTGATTGTACAGCCAACGGCAGCTGTGAACACTCTGACGGTGATAATTTTTATTTTGCTGTAGCACTTTACTTCAAGAAACTCAATTAAAAAATTATTTCTAACCAATGTTGCACGGCGTCATCAGTGCTGGTCACATTTACAATGGCATAGTAAGTAAGCTGTCATATGGGGCGATATTGCATGCAGTAAAGTTTGTTCAAATAGGTATACCTTAACGTCGTAATCATGGAGTAGCTTGGTCACTTTGTACGCCGTTTGACTTATACCACATACAAAATAATCATGGTATCTGGAAGGTGACATCTCGCTAAGGACCAGCCCTTCCCTTTCGTTGTCCATAGCTGTTCTGTGCCAGGGTTTTACCAGTTAAGGGTAGCGGAAAACGTCATGACAGCAATAGTGTTTTGAACCACATAGAAGCAAACCCTTTCTCACAATAATTTCTTTACCACATTTTATTGTTGTTTTGTCCATCTATGAGTAAGCTATTAAACTTGTTAAAAATTACTTATTGAGCCCATAAAAGGAAACTTTTTTAAAAATTAGCAGGTGCTGATACCTATGTTTACATGATATAATATACAGCTGACCTCTTAATGTTCACTTGCTTTATTTTACAATATAAATCATTATTGTTAATTACGAACTTTTAAAAACCTTTTATGAGTTTAATTACTGCATAATTAGAATATCAAAGGTTGTATAAAAATGAAAGCATTAAATGTAAGATTAAATTATAAAATTCAATTCACTTCTTCATTTTATATAAAATTAGATAAATATTTTAATGTTAAGCCCCGTTATCTTAAAGCCCTCAATTTATATCGAAGTTAAAACATAATAATTATATAATTAATTGCTAAACAAGTTCATGAATAGAGATGTAAGAAAATGAATAATTGACTAAAATAAGAAACAGTGTTACAAGAAAATAAAAGCGATTTTGAGATGAAAAGGTGCTTTTTTCATTCCTTAGAAAAAATCATACAGATTCCAATGAGAACATTTAATAATAGTTAACTAGATAGAATTCATATAATATGACAAATAAACCTTGTCAGGGATGCATTTATACATTCATTAAGAAGTTACGAGTCTTCTGAATGACGTGTTTAAAAAAGACAAAACCTGCAACCTTCTTTATGCCATTAATTTTAATTTCCTTTTTGTAGTTGTGCATTTTGAATTGTTATTATAAAAATTTTATCAATACGGAATTTGCTTACAACTTAAAAGAAATGCTTTTATAGTTTACCAAATCTTTTACCAAATAAGTCCATTCTATTTTCTGAAAGATAATAAAATTATTTTAATATTTTATTATCAGCCCAACAAGCTGCCGCACGTCTCAAGTCTCAAGGGATTACCATCAACGCTGTGGGTATTGGCTATGCGGTAGACTCTGAGCTCTTGGCTATTGCAAGTGGTGCTAGAAATGTCTTCAAGGCTGATAACTTTGATGCTCTGAAACAAATTGTGACGTCAGTGACCGAACAAGCGTGCCAAGGTCTTTGATAATATTTAGGGGGGGGGGAATAATAAATGAAACAAACAATATATCATCATCAAGTGGTACTATATATCCTATAATTATAGGATAACGCAGTTTCCATATAAAAGTCAACAACAATTTAGCATTCAATTTTTTTATTTTATTTTAACCCATTACTTACTCTTACAGGTAGCACTCGATGAGAAGCAATTATAGTTTTTACAAGAGAGGATTTTGCAAAGAATTTCAGATGTCATTTTCTTCTAAATGCCTCTTTAAAATCTGCTATTTTCTTCATACAATGAACAATGCAATTTAATTGCTGAATACTGAATAAATTGTTTCGATGCAAACATTGTAGATATGTTCTTTTATCTTTATTTTTTAAAAGATATATATATATATTAAATCTTTACGTTAAAAAATTGTGTTTTACCATACATATTTTTTTAAATTTGAAAATTCTAAGTAAATATTTTTTAATCTATCTTTGATTACTCATTTCTGTTTATATATCTCATCTTGAATATTTTTTTTTTTGCTTTGTTTCGGTCTTTCAATTCCATTACGTTTAAGAGACGTAGATCTATAAGCCTTCAGCTGAAGATAAAACCCTATAGCAACATTTCCTAATTCATGTGCAGATTCTTGTGCAAATCCCTTATGTATAATATCTATACTGGGAATATTCCAAGTATAAGTAAATCATGAAAATGCGTATGTCCTTACCATTGCAATAAATGACAACACTCCAAGCAGTTCAAGTAATTCAAACCAAAATTATTAGCTGACTCATTGTGCCATGTGATGAGCTCATGCAGATATTGTTGAAACATCAACTCGACAAATCCACTTCAATAATCTCTGATATGATATCTGCAATATGCACTGAACTATACAGCAAAAACTTTGTGATACTAATAACTGAAAAACAGTTCCTGCACAAAGGCATAAATAAATAGCTTGTATAATGCCCTTCGAGAGAGTATACGGAACCGTAGCCTCTAATTCATCACCACTTCTTAGCGCTGATGGGAAACTCCTATTCGGACGAACACTTAAAATTATGTCCAAAACAGCAACTCAAACATTACCAATGATTGTACAAAATAGACATTCAAATTCTACAATACGCCTAATAAAATCAATCAAGGCTAGCGCAGCATTGGGAAGACTGAACGACAGTGTCTTAAACAGCTCTAGCGTTACTTATTTTACAATACACACGCATAACTTGCACCGTTTACTTAAGTCATTCGAGTTTGATGTATCGAAAGCCAGAGAAAAATTCTCTACATAAACTGTTAGGAAAAAATTCAGTCATTTAAGTACTTGTTCGGGCAGGTTTCTCATTATGTATACAAGAACTATGTAAACAATGCTTGGCTTGTTTAATAACATGTCATATCAATACCGGACACTCAGTACACACGTAAAGACATCAACATTGACCATGTCTCGTGGAAGGCAGAAGCCAGCGACCAAGCCTCCTGAAGTCTTATGATACAAAATTGCCGATTAGTCTGTCACGCAAATAGAAAACAGGCTGCCAAGTCCAGAAGTCAAGCCAGGAAGGATCATCTTCAAAATTCTCCTGATAACATCCCAACCATCTCTGGTCCGATATGATGTTAGTTGTCTTCGTCGACTACAAAGGACACCCAACATAAAGGTAGTGGCAACGCATATATGTTAATTACCAACATACACATACTTGTCTTAAATTTCGATCACATTATCAACAAGTGTTCGTATATATAATAAGTATTCATTTAGTACCTCAGTACTACGGGAAATTTCAATTATCAAATTCTGTTAGTCATCTCACTAATTAATGGCAACCATATTTTTTTATCTGTCTCATCCGTGTCTAATCTTTATCTCTCCCGAAAAACTCTAAAAACACACTTAATGTATCCACTCACTCAACATAAGTCTTATCGAGTCAACATATTTCTAAAAAAAATTGATTAATGGATAATCCCATTCCATCTTGTCTTGTCTTATCTATACAGACGCTCCTTCTATGCAGAAGATAATTCCGTCCGTAGACCATGCCGAATGATCTATTGGTAAGTTATGCTGTGTTCACAGGCCACGGCTTTGAGGGTTCCACGCATTACCCATCCGCCTAACTAGTTTTAGGTACCCGTTTGGAGCTGGGTGACTCAGGGACGCCCTAGACATCGGAAACAAATCCTTGCCTTCACATGGATTTGACCATCGGTACGCCAGTCGAGCGCGCTGCAATTCGACCACCGTGTCCCATCCACAGTAAAGTGATTCTCATACCCTTGACAGGAAGCTAGATCTTTCTAAATAATAACATACAGAAGCTTTTTGTGCCTTCCAAAGAATTACAGAAAGGAGTGTTAATCGTTCCTGCTCAATTTTCCTGCCAAAGAGCCAAGCACAGGAAGGAACAGCTCCTTGTCCTAAACTTTTCTTGCAGAAAACAAGCAGCTGTTTTTTCCTGCCAATGAATAATGAATTACTTAGGAAACTTTATATCGTGAAACGAAAGCACATTATTAAGAGCAAGAAAATATTATTTCAAAGAAAGATTTGTTTTTTTTAAATTTCAACAATGAATCAATTGTAACTTTTTTTATCTATCCTCTTAGCTTTAACTTTCTGATTCTCAGACTAAAAATCATTTGCCACTTACCATCACCATCAACTTTGAGACATTCTAAAAATTGACTTAGAAAAACTTAATATTATTATTAGGGCTGCGGAAATTAACGATTAATTTCTCGATTATTCGGTAAAAATTTTCATCGATTAAAATTATTTTAATCGATAAAATAGCCATTAGAATTGCTGTGGATATTTAAAACAAATTTTTTCGATTTATTAAAAAAATACATTTATTACTGTTTATTGTATTCTTTACGTACAAATTTCTCCATTAAAAAAAAGATTTTCAAAGAGATAACTTTAAAATAAACAGCTTTTAAAAGGAAAATAATGTTTCAAAAAATAAACATTGTTTTTAGTTAATAAACAATAACAAAATTTAAATTCATTTACATAAAATGAACTACTTATATTTAAATACACCTCCTAAAAATACTATATTTTTAAATTAAAAACTTATGTTTTGGGCATTTTATGTAATTTTTAGTTTAATGACGTCATACATCTTATTTTCAGTTTAATCAAAATTATTGATTAATTATTCGGTAATTTTTCAAAAGTTAACGATTAAATAAAAATAATAATTACGCAAAATTATCTGTCTGTTTATCTGTGATTCCGGAACGCTCTTAAAGAAGAAAGAAAGAAGAAAACGCTTCATGAAATAGTGGTGCGAAAGCGTGCAAGGTGATTGTGCGGTTGACGTCATGGATATATGTGTAGAAGGAGGGAGAGTTTTGTGTGTTCGTTGTTGTGGAAAGGAAAAACGCCATTAAAGTTGTTGTTTATTACGCAAAATTCTGGAACGCTCTCAAAGAAGAAAGAAAGAAGATAACGCTTCATGCAATAGTGGTGCGAAAGCGTGCAAGGTGATTGTGCGGTTGACGTCATGGATATATGTGTAAAAGGAGGGAGAGTTTTGTGTGTTCGTTGTTGTGGAAAGGAAAAACGCCATTAAAGTTGTTGTTTATTACGCAAAATTATCTGTCAGTTTATCTGTTCGTTGTTGTGGAAAGGAAAAACGCCATTAAAGTTGTTGTTTATTACGCAAAATTATATATCTGTTTATCTGTGATTCCGGAACGCTCTTAAAGTTTATACGTCACTGCTCCGTCGTGGAGGCTGATGAAGATCCCGCTGCAAGGAAGCGCCGTTTGGCAAAAGAACGTAAAGCAAGGTGGTTAGCAAAGCAGTCACAAGAATCCCTTGCCCGCCGCATACGAGAAGAGAAATCAGCATCGAAGAGAAGAAAGAAAGATCACGAGACTCCTGATCAGTCCAATTTACGAAGAAAAACACATGCAGAAGTACAAAGTCGACACATTCAAAATCAATCAAGTATTGCTTCACAAGCCCGTTTAACAGCAGACGCAACACGGCACAGACTTCGTACCAAACAAGAGTCGTCTGAGCAGACACAAGCCCGTTTGGCAGCAGCTTCAGCTTTACAGAGAGTACGAATCCAACAAGAGTCACCTGAGCAGACACAAGCACGTTTGGAAGCAGACGCAACACGTCACAGACTTCGTATCCAACAAGAGACACCTGAGCAAACGCAAGCACATTTAGCTGCAGACGCTGCACGCCATCGACTTCAAATTCAGTGTGAAACAAATGAACAGACTCAAGCCCGTTTAGCGGCTAATTCAGCATCTTACAGACTATCTCAAGAACGAGCAAGCCAAGCTGCTCGTGAAAGTGCATCAAACTTTGATGAAAACAGTGTGGAGCCACATGACTGTGGCAATTTTAATGTAATGTGTCAATTTTGTGATTCGAGAAACTTCATAGCAGAACTGCCATCTGATAAAATGTTCAAAAGCTGTTACCGAAAAGGAAGATTCCAAATTCCTGAAGTAGAAAATGATCAAAAAATTGTTCTGCAGTACCCGTCATTCCTACAAAGTGTTTTATCAGATCCGTCAAATCCGCACTACAAGCATTTTCGCGACAAAATCCTATCATACAACAATGCCATGTCATTCGCTTTAATGGGGGCAAAAGTCGTGGATGTTCCATGCCGTGGACCTTATTGCTTTCAAATTCATGGTCAAACCTATCACCGAACTTCTCATATACAGTCCATCAATGATCAAAATCCACAGTATGCTCAACTGTACGTTCTGGATGGTTCCACACAAGCAACTGATGTTCGCCAGCAACACCAAGCAAATACAGAGTGTCGCCGAGAACTCCTTGATCTACTAGATCGTTTCTTTCGTCAGAACAACAGACTAGCTCAGTCTTATCAATTGATCTATGAAGTAGAAAAAGAAGAAGCAGCAAAGGCACGAGACACTGGGCAAGCAATTCCAATTGTTTCAATGGCGCTTCGCCGTGACCGTCAGTTGGATCCAAGAAGGTACAACGAGCCAACATGGAATGAAATTGCAATGGTATTCGTCAATGCTGATGGAGAGCCGCCATTTAAGCGAGACATCCACAAATATCCCAAAAATCCACAAAATTCGCAGCAGCCGTTCATAAATATAAATATTCTCAGCCCCAACATGGACCAAATGACTTATGCCATACTGTTTCCATTTGATGAGGCAGGATGGCATCCACACTGGCCACTGAACCCCTGTAACGGCGCAAAACCAGACAAAAAAGAAAATGTATCACGATGATGCAATTTAAGGCCGCATTAACAGTGATTGGTGATAAGTTCAGTCCATTTATGTCTGCTGGAAAAATTGACCCAGCAATGGGTGGTTGACAGCTACCTTCAAGTCGAGGCCAATAGATTGAACTTTGCCAGACATAACCAGAAGAATTTTCGAGTTGAGCAGTATCTGGGCCTGGCCGATCACGTGCGAAACATCGCTGAAAACGAAAACGTCGCTGCAGGTGTGTCAGTAATTTTGCCATCCAGATTTGAAGGTTCACCAAGGAATATGCGTGAAAGGTGCTGCGACGCCATGTCGATATTCGCAAAATATGGAGCTCCTGATTTATTTATCACTTTCACGGTGAATCCCAGCTGGCCAGAAATTATCAAAAATTTAAAACCAGGAGAACAAACGTGTGATAGACCAGATCTGGTAGCGCGAGTTTTCAAGATCAAGCTGGACTCACTTATCGCAGACATCACGAAGCATCAAATTTTTGGGACATGTCTCGCACATGTCTATACCATCGAAATTCAAAAGAGGGGTTTACCCCACGCACATATTCTGGGACCTTGAGAGAACAAGACAAATTCAGAACAGCAGAACGAATCGGTCAGTTCATTAGTGCAGAAATACCGCCAGAATCAAGTCTATTACTTCAAGAAATCATCAAAAAGTGCATGCTGGATGGTCCATGCGGTGAGAATTATCCAAATGCACCGTGCATGAAAAACGGGAAATGCAGTAAAAACTTTCCAAAAGAATTCAACGATGTCACAATGCCCAACGTCCAAGATTATCCAAATTACCGCCGCCGAAATAATGAGAATGTAACTGTCAGAGGCGCAAAAATGGACAATCGGAACGTGGTTCCTTACAATCCTTTTTTGAGCCTAAAATATAACGCACACATAAAAATTGAAGTGTGTACTTCATTGCAAGCCGTCAAGTACATTTACAAGTACATTTTCAAAGGATATGACTGTGCAAGTGTCGTAATTGGAGACAATGGAATTTCTGAGATTCGACACAATGAAATAGACAATTTCATCAATTGCCGTTATGTCAGTGCACCCGAAGCAATGTGGAGGTTAAGAGAATATCCAATGCACGATAAGAGTCATTCCGTCATGAGACTAAATGTCCATTTACCTGGAAATCAGACAGTCATCTTTGAGGCAGGACATGAAGAAGAGGCAGCACTTGCGGCTCAAACTGTCAAGACAAAATTGGAAAAGTGGTTTGAGCTGAACGGAACTGATGAGGATGCAAAGCAGTGGCTGTATAGTGAAATCCCATACCACTACACGTTTGAGAAAGGAAAATGGCAGCCGCGTAAAAGAGGTGATAATACAATTGCACGAATCTTCACAGTAGGAATTAAAGATGGCGAAATATTCTTCTTGAGAATGCTTTTGTTACATGTGCGTGGAGCAACTAATTTTGAGGATTTAAGGACTTACAACGGTGTGATTTATGAGACATTCAAGGCTGCGGCTATTGCAAGATGATTTTTAGAGACTGACGATGAATGGGAAAATTGACGGCGTAACTTACTTGATGCCGAAGCAACTACGCGAACTTTTCGCTTACATCTGCGCTTTCTGTCTGCCTGCAAATCCATTGAAATTATGGTTAGATCATAAAACAGACATGATGCTCGACTATTTACGTCAAGATTCAGAAGATGTTGCATCACTTGAACTCAGTGCTGAAACAACATGGAATTTCGTGCTCATCAATCGACTTGCCATCGCCCACAGGAAGATGCGCAGATGATGACGAGTTTTGTTCGATCCAGTAGATGAAGCACGTGAAGCACAGGAGCTTATCGCAAAGCTCAACGACGCTCAAAGGACAGCTTTCAATTAAATTACTGCGGCTATAGAAATCAATAGTCCAGAAACAAACTGTTTCTTTATCGATGGACGAGGTGGCTCGGGAAAGACATTTTTGTATACGTCCCTGATGTCTTTTATCAGAGGTGAAAACAAATCAGTACTGCCTTTCGCCACAACAGGAATTGCTGCGACTCTTCTAAAAGGCGGCAGGACATGTCACAGTGGCTTCAAATTGCCAATTCCATTGCTCGACACTTCTGTTTCGTCCATGAGACTGACATCACCAGAGGCTAAAGTTCTAAGAGATGCTTCACTAATTTTAATCGACGAAATCACAATGATGCCTAAACACGGCTTACGCTGTATTGACAAGCTTCTTAAGGAAATAATGAACAAGGATGACATACCATTTGGGGGAAAAGTTATTGTGGTAGGCGGAGACTTTCGGCAAACGCTTCCAGTTGTGCCAAGAGGAATCAGAACAGAAATTATGGAGTGTTGCATCAAGGCAAGTTCACTTTGGTCTAAATTCAAGCAGCTAGCGCTTAACACAAATATGAGAAGTGAGGGACAGAACGATCACAACCAATGGCTATTGCAAGTTGGAGCTGGCAGTCTGCCATTAATACGTGGAATAGTCGACAATGAGATCATTGAAATTCCCAAGGAAATGGTCACAGCTCAAGATTTGATATCGGAAATATTTCCAACTGCGCAAGAAATGTCCGTTGAAGAACTGTCAAAACGTGTGATCGTCGCGCCAACAAATTCTCAAACATTGGAAATGAATAGAAAAATTATTGACATGATGACCGGGGATCCAATGATTTACTACAGTGCCGATTCAATTATTAGTGAAGATCCCAGTGACAACCAAAACTACCCTTTAGAATTTCTAAATGATCTGACACCGTCTGGAATGCCGCCTCACGTGCTAATGTTGAAAAAGGGTACGATTATCATGCTGCTGAGAAATTTGAATCCTAAAAAAGGAATGTGTAATGGAACAAGACTAATCGTGGAGCAGCTCTCAAGAAACTTGATCAAGGCCAGGATTATTTCGGAATCTTACAAAGGCGAGATGGTTCTAATTCCCCGAATCGATTTAGCACCATCAGACACAACATTGCCATTCACTCTAAAATGTCGTCAATTTCCCATTATTCCAGCATATGCCATCACGATAAACAAGTCACAAGGACAGTCGTACGATCATGTAGGAGTGAATCTGATGACTGAAGTATTTTCACATGGAATGCTGTTTGTAGCGTTGTCGAGATCAAGAAATGCAGTTAATGTCAAAATAAAGATAGAAGATGGTCATTTGTTAGGAGACGATCGCGTGTTCACAAAGAACATTGTATATAAAGAAGTCCTTTAGGCCAATCAGCAGTGCAATAAAAAAAAAATTCAGTTTAAATATTTTCAAAATTCTAATAAATCATTTTCAATTATTTAGTAACAAAAAAATTAATTACAGTGAAAATTTGATTAAGGGTCGCCTTGGCGCCTTAGAACAACCTAGTATAAATTAATTGATAACAGCCTTAATTATTATCTCTTTTGCTGTGAGAATGTACTTTCTAGTAACAATCAATACCCTTTAGTGAGCATGTATGTGTAAATCCTTTGTTTTAAGTTATAAGAAGTATTTCATTCGGGGAAAAGCTAGTTATTTACAAAACTTAATTTATCAATCTGAATAAAATATATAAATATGAAATTATGAATGTTATTTTATTGTTAAAATAACAAAATTCTAACGAAATAATTAGAAGCAGCAAACACATTTTAAAGCAAAAATAAAACAACACATATTAAACCTGTACCTAATAATTTAATTAATTAACTTTTTATTTTGATCAGACAATAACTATTTAAAATGCTAGATGGTTTTAATTTTAGTCAGTCTCTTAATGTATAATAATATTTCAAATACGAATATGATTTACCGCAAGACCATTTATTATCGACTAGTGTATTTAAACTACAGTGCTTCTGTGGTCGAACTCTACTTTACCAATCTTTGGTCTAGAATTGTTAACAATAGCTACAGCTTGCTTAACTCTATCTCACAAATTCTTTAAGCAAAATTGGTTAAGTCCCATGAGTATAATTAAATAAAGAAAGTCTTTTGTTCAGAACATCATAGAATATGACAGTTGAAGTCCATAACAACCATTGAAATACACACATCAAGATAACGTCAACATTTTAACATTAACATTTCTTACACATGAAATAGCACAACGTAGCAATCGAGACAGCGAAAATAAAGTAATACGGGCGTAAATAAATCTCGACACAAAATTAGTTTGTCAGGACAAAGTAATGTAGTCACAAATGTGCAATTTCAACGTCCTGTGTTTTAAGGCTTCATTGGGATTCTAATTAATTGTCATTTGTTGAAAATATCGTTACATTCCGTTTAAATGATTTTAGCCATTAATAAATTGAGTAAATCAGTGGTTCTTGGCAATTTTATCACCAAATTTTCAAAATAGGACATTGATAACATGTGATTCACCATGTCTCAGAACACTGTTGGGCGTTAAAATAGGAAAATATTGACTGCTTTTAGTCGACGATAAAATCCAACTCTGAATAATAAGTTGTAAATCGGAAATGTTTTAGCCGATATTGAAAAACAAAGCAAACTAATTCTTGTTCAAACTATGCATATGAAAATGGAGAGCATGTTTTGCATTCATAAACACAAATAATTTATCATTCAAACGTTCTTTCCCCAAATTTCTGCTCTTATAATGGAACTCGCCATCGATCAAAAAAATCTCTTTATAGCTTACACTAGACCACCGGCACTGAAAAGAAATTTTAATGTTTTTAAATGTATGTTTAAAAAAAATAATTAGTGACGTTTATCTCAATATAGCAACAAAAATAAAAACTGATGTTTCTTCTAGTAACGATTTAGAGATGCCTGGAGGTCTCTTCTAGCTGGCGTATGTCCTAGGAGGAAATGCTATCGCAAAGATGATCGGCGGATGTCCCTCATAGACGGGAAGGCTAAACAAGAACAACGATTTTTGGGGACAGTCGGATTGTAGGATTAATGAAACTATTTACGAAAGTTAAGTATTCAAAATGATTAATTTCTTCATTCCCGATACTGTAATTTTATTTTAAAGGGGCACGAAACTTTGCGTGCTTGTAATGATTTTTATTTAACAAAAATTACAATTGATCTAAAGATACAATGAGCTAAGAATCAACTTCGTTGGGGTTCCTTCATTTCGTACCATTCTGACTGAATAAAATATTCATCAATTATTATACAACCTTTAAAGAAATAAAACATTTCTTTACTAACGAAAACGTTGAAGTGATCCAAGGTCATTCATTTGATAGAAATACAATGTTAATTTTTATAAATAACTTAACACTTCAGGCAAAATAAAAATTGCATAGTTTCAAAATATGTGAGCCAACTATTTGCAAGTAAAAAATTAAGCGTAATATTCATTTAGTGAGACCATAATTAAACTAAGATTTCCCACACATATCTAGGTCTACTCATGCCATTCTCAAAATTGTTCACGCCAAAAAGTACCTATTAAAACACAGAAATATTTTAATATTTTTTAGACAGTTACAATGTAAAAAAATCTCATCGTAATTAAAATCTTGTCATGCTAGTCAAAGTGACAAGGAAGAATTTTTTATAGAAAAATAAAAATGAAAGATTTAGTCTTAAATTATTTAAAAAAGGACGAGTGAAGCTAATATTTCTATGAGGCTGACAACAGACAAAATTAACAATAATCAACCTCATTTCTTGTAGACTCCAAACTTTTGTGCTGATGTTAAGTTCCTTACGCCTTTCAGGATATAAATTAGTATCCCTCTTCGCACTTCATCAAGAACTGAGCTGTTAGGTGGATGCACGTATGAAAGTCTATTTGGATGTTTTCAAAGACCCAATTCTGCAGCGTTCATTTAGCTTCCGATGACCTTTTGCGCGTGTACTCACTTTAGGTGTTTTCAAATAGGAACTGTGGAACAGTAATATATGTTATATAAATAAAACAGTTCTTTAAATTATTTTGTAATTACGCATACTAAGTATATGTTTATTTATTTAGAAACCTACGTTCTTTTTCAAAAACTTAATGTTATAGACAAATGTGTTAAAGCTAATTTAAATGATGATGCAAACATAATTTAATTGAAATTAAATTCATTCAGTAATTTCCCTCATCTGAATCTACTGCTTTAAAGTTCATTTCAATATTCACGTTAAAGGTGTAGCTAGAGAAAGAACCACTTGCTGCTAGCCGACTTTTCCACAAAGCCAAATATTTTATTTTTGGGACAAATACGATTTTGACACTTAAATAAATTCATACAGAATAGGACTGCATAAAGCTTTTTTATAAAAAACAAATTACACAAACTATTTGTGTAAGGAAACAATAAATTAAAGTTTTATTACCAACTAATACAAATAATGATAAACGTTTCGGATCATGCCTTCGTCAGTAAAAAAACATTTACTTACATATATCTTAAAATTAAAACATATTAAAGTCTATGTGATAAAATGAAAAGAAAAGAAAAGAAAAAATAAACGCGGACATAGAATATAAGAAAAAGGAGGAAGTTGAAATATCTAAAGTATCAGTGAAAACCACAACGGGAAAACGATTTTGCAGTCAGGTAAAATTGTGGATTTGGATAATTCCATTTGGAGCCAAAGTTCCAAATCGTTTTATGAGTCAATTTTCCATGTGGACTCTATCATGGGTATTGGTCGCATATAGAATACCAGTAACTGCGATATCCAAAATGCCGTCGTGGTCAACATTGTTAAAATGTTTAGACACAGGCCTCTGAGCCTGTTTATTTATATTGTACATGTGTTCTCTAAACCGATCTCCGACACGACGACCTGTCTCACCCACATAAATTTTATTACATCTCTTGCAAATAATTGCATAAATCACGTTGCGACTGGTGCAAGTGAATCCATCTTTTATTACGAATTGCTCAAGAGGGAAACTTTTTTTGTTAATTTCAACCACATATGGACATATATTGCAACGGTTACGGTTGCAACCTTTTGTTCCAATATGTGCTTTCATTGTGGGAAGGTGACTTCTTACAATAATGTCTCTGAGGCTTTTATCTTTCCGGAAAGCAAAAAGAGGGGGGGGGGGGTTTTTTGAAGACCTGCTGAGTTAGAGGATCAGCCATAAGGATCGGTCGGTTTNGAATATAAGAAAAAGGAGGAAGTTGAAGTATCTAAAGTAACAGTGAAAACCACAACGGGAAAACGATTTTGCAGTCATGTAAAATTGTGGATTTGGTTAATTCCATATGGAGCCAACGTACCAAATCGTTTTATGAGTCTATTTTCCATGTGGACTCTATCATGGGTATTGGTTGCATATAAAATACCAGTAACTACAATATCCAAAATGCCATCGTGGTCAACACTGTTAAAATGTTTAGACACAGGACACTGAGCCTGTTTATTTATATTGTACAGGTGTTCTCTAAACCGATCTCCAAGACGACGACCTGTCTCACCCACATAAATTTTTTTACATCTCTTGCAAATAATTGCATAAATCACGTTGCGACTGGTGCAAGTGAATCCATCTTTTATTAAGAATTGTTCAAGAGGGAAAGAAATTTTGTTAATTTCAACCACATATGGACAAGTATTGCAACGGTTACGGTTGCAACCTTTTGTTCCAATATGTGCTTTCATTGTGGGAAGGTGACTTCTTACAAGTATGTCTCTGAGGCTTTTATCTCTCCGGAAAGCAAAAAGAGGAGGTTTTTTGAAGACCTGCTGAGTTAGAGGGTCAGCCATAAGGATTGGTCGGTTTTTGAGAATCACCTGGGGGCCTTAAAATTATGGGGATGGAAAGTTAAAACAAATTTGCATCTATCACATTGATGGTGAACAGATGATGTAAATGTGTCCTGTCTGGTCATGCCTTTAATTCTATTGACAGCTGATGTTAAGATTGTTTCCGGGTATGACCTCCTTCTAAAAAAGTCCAGCATCTCATCACTTCTTTCCAAGAAGTCTGCCTCATCACTGCGGAGTCTTTTAAGTCTTAATAGTTGTGAAAATGGGATAGAGTTCCTACAAGATTGAGGATGGGACGATGTATACAGAAGGAAACTATGGCTGTCTGTAGGCTTGTAAAAGATGGATGTTGATATTTTGTTTTCTTTCAATTTAATTTGTATGTCCAAAAAGTTAACAGCACTCTTTTGAATATTTGATGTGAATTTGATTGAAGGATGGAAGCTACCAAAGAAGTCAATAAAACTTTGCAATTGCTGCATGTCCATTTTGGTTATTCCAATACAATCGTCAATGTATCTCTTGTAGTACTCTGGACAAATACCTTTGTAATTTTTACTTCGTCCCAAGTTAGTTCTTACACATTTTTAAAGAATTTCGGTCAACTGCGCCAATTTGCCTGAACCATAATCAATTACCTATATTCATTTATCGCTTGCTTAAGTTTATACTGTTGTCGGACACTCAATTTTAACGTAATAGAAAATATATTGATTAAACTTTAATTATATTGGTTTAAAAGTAATGGACATTAATCGTTGGGTACGACAGAATTTGGTGAAAATAATTTAGAAATTTTAAAACATACATTTTTTTGTGTTCACTAATAGGAAAACTGAATGTTATGAAAATGGTGGAAATAACTCTTTTTCAAATTTTTTAATGCTTCTTTTAATATAGGCTGGTCTCTACTAAGTGTCGTTAAGAGTTGATGCCGTACCGAACAAGTGATCATAAGGGTTGGTACAGCTGAGTCAGGACTTAAGCAAGGATCAAGTTTGGTCTGATCATTGGGTTCGTGGTTTAACTTTCTACTCTTGTCCCAAACTCTCGTTACCACACACATGGCTGTAACTGATCTTTTTATGACGCACCAGGGGTTCCTTTAATCTAAAGTTATTTAATGGTTGGTTGGTCATTTTAAAGCTGTTCTCACAAAGCACTTGTCGTGGCACACACATACACACACAAACACACACATATTATACATATTTGCTTTAGGCGTCAACCGAACAGCCGAAAACTTAGTCCACATAAACACACTTTATAAATTTAGAACATTTAAATATATTTAAACTAATCTGTCTCACCTGTTTTGGTAAAGAATATCGAGCATTTATTTTTTAATTTCACTTTTTTAACGTTCTACGTGTGTTGAAATTGTAACACAGCCGTAAAAAAACTTTTATTTTCCAAAAGGTTATATTTTGTTTGTCTTTTTTAAAGAGATATTAGTACTTGATTCGATTAGTTGAATTGGCGAGTTAAAATATTTGTATCATTCAAATTTAATTGTGTACCTTTCTGTTACCACCAAATGAGACTAGGTCATGACAATAACCGAATCTCAACAAACCAGTTTCTTCTATTTAAGAATAGAAAATGAATTCAATGAACACAATAAAGCAATTCATTCTAGTTTAGAAAAACAACACAAAGACAACTTAATACAACCCTCAGATAGACATAAGGATAAAAACACCTTTCTTATTCTTTATTCAAGAACAAACACATAAAAGTTTTCAATAATCCCGTCCAGTATTCGGGCGTGGATTGGGTTCCCTGAGGAAACCAGGAAAGCCAACTTATATTATGTGACTCTGAGGCTGTGAAAAACGTATTTGATGTGACTGTGAGGCTGTAAGACGCTTATATCATTATTTAAAACTCTAATAAGAATACAGGACTAAACACAAACCATAGATAAACGTAGGACGCAATAATCTGCAACATATAAGTTAAGATAAGATGAGATAAGAAAAGATATAGTTTAATGGAAACGATAGTAGATGTAAACAAAAAATAAAAATTTTCACCGTAAATTTTAAGTTGCGAAATTTGAGCTTTAAAAAAAAAACTTACCAAATGTAATATTAAAGTAAAGTTATGGCATTTTTTTTATCATTTGCTAGGAAAGCATTAAAACTGGTATTCAAATGTCATAAATATGTCAGCTTTTAAAAAATGTATTAAGTGGTTTATTTATTTTTTTTAATATAGTTTATGATACAGGAAAGATTACAGCTCTAATGTATTTTGATTATTTTTACCAGAGCATATTCCGCTCAAAGAGGGAGGGAAGAGTCAACAAATAAGTAAATAACAAGTAGAAATAATTCGCCTTTCTAAGCAGAATCTTCAGTTGTATAAGTAATTAATTCCTCTTCCTATATTACAACTGATTGTTTATGGAAGGTTGCAGTCTATATCAAATGATATTGTTATACCACCAAATGAGACTAGGTCATGACAATAACCGATACCAACCAATGGCAGAGGCGAGAGATTACTTGGATCGGTCACTCACTAGAGTAACAAACTTTTTACAATTGATTGGTAAAATAAATTCTAAAAAACGCTTTCAAACAATTTCAATATCTAACTGATCATTACTTATTTGCGAGATGGCAACTGGGAAAAGGTTGGTTGGTCGACCATGTGTCAGGTACACGGACAAATGCACGAGAGACATGAAAGTAGCCAACATTGACATACAAAACTGGGAAAATCTGGCTGCGGATAGGGCCACGCGGTGGGCTATAGTGAAAGAAGGATCACTAAGAGCAGAGGAGCTAACTAGGGAAGAGGCAGTTGAAGAAATAGCGAGGAGAAGAGCCAGGCAATACTGCCCAAGTACATTCCTGTGTGTCACACGCAGAAGAGACTGCCACTCAAGGATTGGTCTCATCAGCAACACCAAGAGTTTCAAATAGTAAAGATAAATCTATCGTCTTTTGTAGACGGACAGATCCCATAGTTAGTCACCGCCATGTATAAGCGTCTTTCTGCCTCACATTCACATCATATACGCTTGTCACGACCTCAGTCATATCAAATACGTTCGTCACGACCTCAGTCATCTCATATACGCTTGTCACGACCTCAGTCACCTCATATACGTTTGTCACGACCTCAGTCATCTCATATACGCTTGTCACGACCTCAGTCATCTCAAATACGTTCGTCACGACCTCAGTCATCTCATATACGCTTGTCACGACCTCAGTCACCTCATATACGTTTGTCACGACCTCAGTCACCTCATATACGTTTGTCACGACCTCACAGTCACCTCATATACGCTTGTCACGAACTCAGTCATCTCATTTACATTTGTCACGACCTCACAGTCACCTCATATACGTTTGTCACGACCTCAGTTACCTCATATACGTTTGTAACGACCTCACAGTCACCTCATATACACTTGTCACGACCTCAGTCACCTCATATAGGTTTGTCACGACCTCAGTCACCTCATATACGTTTGTCACGACCTCACAGTCACCTCATATACGCTTGTCACGACCTCAGTCATCTCATATACGCTTGTCACGACCTCAGTCACCTCATATACGTTTGTCACGACCTCAGTCACCTCATATACGTTTGTCACGACCTCAGTCACCTCATATACGTTCGACACGACCTCAGTCATCTCATAAACGTTTGTCACGAACTCACAGTCACCTCATATACACTTGTCACGACCTCAGTCACCTCATATAGGTTTGTCACGACCTCAGTCACCTCATATACGCTTGTCACGACCTCAGTCACCTCATATACGTTTGTCACGACCTCAGTCACCTCATATACGTTTGTCACGACCTCAGTCACTCATATACTCTTGTCACAGCCTCACATTCACATCATATACGCTTGTCACGCCTCACATATATAAGTTAGTTACAGGCTAACCTCATATAAGTGCTCTAAGGTCAATTCAAATGTGTCTTTCGGTTAATACTGAAAGTGTGAACAAATGACAATAGGATAATATAAATATATCACCCTTTTATCCCCTGCCTCTACCCTCAACCCAACACTACACAACCAAAAAATACTCAGTACAGTTATACATTTGAATAACTTGTAGAAGGGTAAGTATATTTCTTTCTGTTTATTTTGTTTAAAATTTTAATCCACTTTTTTAGAATATATTATTACTAGGGTATCACTAGTTTTAAAATATCAATATATTTTAGCTATTATATTGAACAAATATACATCAGGAAAAAAAAATCAATATATATAAAATAAAAATTAATGTATGTATGTTTGTCCTTTAAATTTATAGCTCACTAAACCATTCATCCGATGACGATTAAAATGTAGGATATTGATGAGTAGATTTCCGGGAAAGTTTGTGTGGAAAAACATTTTGAAAATTGACACTAATGGGGGAACAGAAGCCCTAAATGTTTTTTATATGAGCTATATTCAAATTATTTTAAGTTTTCGGTTCAAGGAAAATGAACGGATCTTGACCAAACTTAGTACATATATATTTTAAAACCCATATTAAAATACCATACTGATTTCAACCCAAAGGTCCATTCCTTTGGGACCGGTGGTTCAAAATCTTTATTTTCGTAAGCGTTTAATACTTTATTTCCATTCTGATTTTAAACAACCTTGAAAGATATTGTAATATATATTTCGATTGAAATACACAGATATTATAAAGTTAATCTCTTGCACCGATTGGGCCTGGGGGCCCTTAATATTGTTTTTGCCTTTATGAGAGTCATACAAATTATTTAAGTGTTAACGACTGGGAAAATGAATGGATCTTACCCAAACGTGGGGTATAATGACCTTGATAGCCCATTTTAAAATTTTATGGTAAATTGAAACTTAAATCTTTATTTCTTTGAGCCGGGGCCCCCGATTCTCTTTTCGTAAACATTTAATTTTTTATTTCCCATTCTGTGACATGGTCTCAACAAATGTATCTAATATATTAAACTAGCAATTTACACGCGCTTTGCTGCGGAAATTAGGATTTCAGTTAGCGTTGAGGGCCCGCGCAACACCAATTAAAAACACCAATTGAGCTTAATCTGAATGAAGATGGATATACTAAATATATTAACTTCAACCATTCAGGCTCCTACTTCCAAAAGAACTTGGAGATTTAAAGATGCGTCTTTTTTATAAACCTCTTTTTGGGAAAAAAAACTATATTTCGACAATCGTCACCCTAGTAAGAGGGGATTTAATCTTACCATCGCGGGAAGGAAGGGGGGGATACTTAACAACTTCTCAAAGTTTCATGCTCCTACCTACACGGAAAATTGGAGAATTGTTGATGAGTCGGTTTTAATATAAGAAAAACTATATTTGGGCCCCGGCCCCCATGAGAAGGAGTTTTAACATTATTTTTAGCAAATTTACGTCGGGAGCGTTTACTAAAACATTTCCACAGTTTCATGCTTCTACCTATACAAGAAAAACGAGAATTAGGAATTTTCAATTTTTATGTAGCTCATATAAGGAAAAAAGATTTTGGGGACCCGGACCCCATGAGTAGTAAATTTAACTTTTTTTTCAAATTATCGTAGTAAACATGTAGTCAAAAAAAAAGTCCAAAGTTTCATGCTTCTACCTACACGGGAAATAGGAAAATGAGTTATTTTCAATTTTTATAAAACCATTATACGGAGGAAAAGAAATCTTTTGGGTCCCCGGCCCCACATGAGCGAGATATTTAAAATTGTTTTTCGCCAGTTATTGTCGTGAGGGGGTACCCAACAACTTCCCAAAATTTCATACTCCTACCTACACGGAAAATTGGAGAATTAGTGATCAGTCGATTTTTAATATAAGAAAAGCTATATTTGGGCTCCCGGCGCCCCATGAGAGGGAGTTTTTTTTAATGTGGCCAATTTTTGCCGAAAGCGTGTGCTGTAAACATTTCCAAAGCTTCATGCTTCTACCTTTACGGCAAATAGGAGAATTGGAGATTTTTTATTTTTCTTTAATTCATGTAAGGAAAAAAACGTTCTATGGGCCCTGGCCCCCATGAGTCAGAATTTTTTTTTCCAAATTATCGTCGAGAGCATGTACTAAAAAAAATTCCAAAGTTTTTTACTTCTACCATCACGGGAAATAGGAAAATTGGTGATTTTCAATTTTTTTACAGACCATATAAGGAAAAAACTTTTTAGGCCCCCGGCTCAACATGATCAAGATTTTAAAAATTCTTTTTCGTCAATAAGGATCGGAAAAGCAAGAGCAGCCTTCCAGCAACTCAAAAATGTTTGGGTCGCCAACAACTTAGGCAGCAAGTTAAAAGTAAGGATTTTTAACGCTATGGTGAAACCAGTGCTGCTATATGGAGCTGAGACATGGAGAACAACGGCTGTAAACCTGACCAGAATCGAGACCTTCATTAACAATTGTCTAAGAAGGATTCTCAGAATTCACTGGCCGGACAAAATCAGCAACCAGGAACTGTGGCAGCGGACTAAACAAAAGCCCATTGAGGAAGAGATTCTTCAAAAGCGGTGGAGGTTGATCGGTCATACACTAAGGAAACCTGCTTCTAATACAACAAGGCAAGCCCTGAAATGGAACCCACAGGGTAAACGGAAAAGAGGCCGCCCAAGAAACACCTGAACAACATGAATGGAAGATCCTGGAGAAAATGGCCCAGGATAGAGATGCCTGGAGAGCTCTTGTAGGTGGCCTATGTCCTAGGAGGAAGTGCAGACGCCGGCGATGATCGGTAGATGTCCCTCATTGACGAGAAGGCTCAACAATTTGCGTCGTGAATGGGTAACCAACAACTTCCCAAAGTTTCATGCTTCTACCTACACGTGAAGTTGAAGAATTAGTGATGTAGTAAAACAGTTTTTGGGCCCCCGGCCACCATGAGCCACCGCCCAGGGTGACGCCATGAGCTACCGCCCCGGGTGACACCAACCCTAGTGACGCCTCTGCCCATATATAAATTATATAGGACATTGGAAACAATTTCTAATGTTTGTCCCTTCGGGCCGGGGGGCCTGATTCTTTTTCCGTAAACGTTTACGATTTTATACCCCATTCTGTGCCATTGTCTCGACAAAAATCGATAATATATTAAATATGATCCTAATTGAAATGAACAAATGTTTCAAAATTTACATCTTGCACCAATTGGGCCAGGGAACATTTAATTTCATAATTTATCTAGATATCTAAAAATGAAAGTATGTCTGTGTGTGTGAGTGTGTATGTGTGTGTGTGCAACTCCTTTATGAACCCTGAATCCGATCGTCGTGAAACCTTAGCAGATAGTTAGTACGCTCCCTTGGATGATTACTGTAAAAATTATTTTCTATTTTAACACTCATTAGGCGCCGGGTGCCCATAATGTCAATTTTTGCTTACATGAGCTGTAAAAATATTTTAAGAGTTAGTTACTGTGTAACTTGATGGATCTTAATAAAAGATAGTATATAACATTTTTACAGCCAATAATAAAATACTACAGGGCACTGAGCTCTTAATAATCATTCCTTCGCGGCCGGGCGGGGGGGCGGGTAATAAATGCCTTTTTTCTTCAATGTATCAGTTTTTATTCCCCGTTCGATTATTAATAATCTCAACAAAAATGATAAATATATCCTATATTGTGCAGATTGAAAATGAAAAGGTGTTTTCAACTTAACATTTTTCAGTGAATAATTAATATTGTTTGCTAATATGAGCCATATAAAATAATTTTATGCGTTAGCTACTGTGTATATTAAGGGATCTTAACCAAAATTTGTACACAAAAACTTGATCGCCCATATTAAAAGGCTATAGGGCCCTGAAAACAAAAAAAATGTAACTATGTACAAATATGAATAACAATGAATTATTTATTTGGCATGAAACCTTTGATTGAAGTAAAACTTAACACAGAATGAAAGAAAATATTTAGGTATCAACAGTTAATCGATTATAAAATTTAATATACACGTTTTAAGAATCTAAATAAACGTTTTCATTATTGTCAGGTCAGCACCCTTTCCAGTTATATATTAAAACCAAAGTTTTTATAAGTTCAAAATTAGTCTAAGATGCATTAAAATATTACATGTAAATGACAATCAAACAAAAGTATTGTGGGAGGAGAGGATTCAGATTTTAAAATATGTCCATTTTTTAACACACAAAGATGCACTCTCGTAGAGTATAAAAGAAAAACAAACCCTAAACTGAAGCATTGCTGCGTAGGTTTCTGACATAATAATTTATAACACGTCATTCATTGGTTTCTTTAAATTTATTTATTGTTACTGAGATCGATCGACCGCACGACAGGTCTGCTAGAGTAGTATAAAACTTTCATTCATTTTATTAACTTTTTTATTCATTTATTTCCAAACTTAACAATTTTATGCGAACGTTCGAAAAGAATCATTTTGGTGCGCTGGTGTCTAAAATAGTGTCATTAGGACATAAATTGCAAATTATATATATTTATTTAGTATTTTGGTGCGCTGCTTATTAAAAATAGTAGCGTTACGGACAGACGGGCGTGACAGACAAAACATACATTGCAAATTATATATATTGACTGCGGAAATTCAGTGCCCTATAGGCTTTTTATATGGGCTATCAGGTTTGTGTATACGAATTTTTAAAAAACACTTTAAAAAACAAGTTTTTCACTATATATCTTTTAAAGAAGAGACATAACTATAAGGATGTTCATTATAATACGCAGGGCAAAACAATCCGAAAATACAAAATAATAGTTATGTCTCGTAAAACGTGTTTAATATAATGCTCACCGATCGTGAGTATATTTTTAAAAAGTAATGTGAATGTAATGCGCACTTTATTGCGTGACATGAAAGGTTGTTGAACATAATACGCACCACAACACTTTATCTCTAAAAATTAACATGATATTTGTCAAAGCCTCACATCATATAAGTTTGTATTTAACTCCCGTCATATAAGTTTGTCACAGTCTCACATCATACAAGTTTGTATTTAACTCCCGTCATATAAGTTTGTATTTAACTCCCGTCATATAAGTTTGTATTTAACTCCCGTCATATAAGTTTGTATTTAACTCCCGTCATATAAGTTTGTCACAGTCTCACATCATACAAGTTGTATTTAGCTCCCGTCATATAAGTTTGTCACAGTCTCACATCATACAAGTTTGTATTTAACTCCCGTCATATAAGTTTGTATTTAACTCCCGTCATATAAGTTTGTCACAGTCTCACATCATATAAGTTTGTCACAGCCTCACATAATACAAGTTTGTAACAGCCTCACTTCATATAAGTTTCTCACCACCTCACATAATATAATTTTCTCACAGCCTCACATCGTATAATTTTGTCACAGCCACACATCATATAACTTTGTCAAAGCCTCACATCATATGAGTGTGTCATTGCCTTAAATCATAAAAGTTTGTAACAGCCTCACATCATATAAATTTGTATCAACCTCCCGACACATAAGTTTGTCACAGCCTCACATCATATAAGTTTGTATCAAACTCCCGTCATATAAGTTTGTCACAGCCTCACATTATATACGTTTGTCAAAGCCTCACATCATATAAGTTTGTCACAAACTCAATCATATAAGTTTGTCACAGCCTCACATCATATAAGTTTGTATCAACCTCCCGACACATAAGTTTGTCACAGCCTCACATCATACAAGTTTGTCACAGCCTCACATTATATACGTTTGTCACAGCCATCATTATATACGTTTGTCACAGCATCACATCATATACGTTTGTCACAGCATCACATCATATAAGTTTGTCACAGCATCACATCATATAAGTTTGTCACAGCCTCACATCATACAAGTTTGTCACAGCCTCACATTATATACGTTTGTCACAGCCTCACAATATATACGTTTGTCACAGCATCACATCATATACTTTTGTCACAGCATCACATCATATACGTTTGTCACAGCATCACATCATATACGTTTGTCACAGCATCACATCATATACGTTTGTCACAGCCTCACATCATGTAAGTTTGTCACAGCCTCACATCATATTAGTTTGTCAGAGCCTTACATCATATACGTTTGTCGCAGCCTCACATCATACAACTTTGTCACAGCTTCAAATCATACAAGTTTGTCACAGCCTCACATCATATAAGTTTGTCACAGCCTCACATCATATAATTTTGTCAGAGCCTCACATCATATAATTTTGTCAGAGCCTCACATCATATAAGTTTGTCACAGCCTCACATCATATAAGTTTGTCACAGCCTCACATCATATAATTTTGTCAGAGCCTTACATCATATAAGTTTGTCACAGCCTCACATCATGTAAGTTTGTTACAGCCTCACATCATATAAGTTTGTCACAGCCTCACATCATGTAAGTTTGTCACAGCCTCACATCATGTAAGTTTGTCACAGCCTCACATCATATACGTTTGTCACAGCCTCACATCATATAAATTTGTATCAAACTCCCGTCATATAAGTTTGTCACAGCCTCACATCATATAAATTTGTATCAAACTCCCGTCATATAAGTTTGTTACAGCCTCACATCATATAAGTTTGTCACAGCCTCACATCATGTAAGTTTGTCACAGCCTCACATCATGTAAGTTTGTTACAGCCTCACATCATATACGTTTGTCACAGCCTCACATCATATAAATTTGTATCAAACTCCCGTCATATAAGTTTGTCACAGCCTCACATCATAGATGTTTGTCACAGCCTATAGTCATATAAGTTTGTCATTGCCTCACATCATATAAGTTTGTCACAGCCTCACAACAAATAAGTTTGTCACAGCCTCACATCATATAAGTTTTTCATTGCCTTAAATCAAATAAGTTAGTCACAGGCGTCATATCATACAAGTTTGTCAGAGATTATAAGATCCTCACATCATATAACTTTGACACATCCTCACAACATATAATTTTATCACCGCAACAAATCATATACGTTTTTCAATGCCTCAAATCATATAAGTTTGTGATAGCCACACATCATATACGTTTATCATTGCCTCACATCATATAAGTTTTTTCAGAGCATCACATCATATAAGTTTGTTAGGGTCTCACATCATATAAGTTTGTCACAACTGCTTATCATATACTTTTGTAACAGCCTAACATCATATAACTTTTTTATATAAATGCTTAAAGTGTATCACATTATATAAATGCTTTAAGGTCACTTCAAGATGTGTCTTTTGGTTCAAACGGAAAGTATTACCAAATGAAAACAGGTTGATGTAAATGCATCATGGTTTTCTCCCCTCACTACCTCAATCCGACAATATACAACCGCAAAGTAAAAAATTACTCAGTACATTTAAGCAATTTAATAATTTGTGGAAGGTGTAAACATAGTGCTATCAAGGTATTTTGTTTAAAATTTAAATCCATCTTTTTATTAATGTTTTACAGATAATAATTGTAAATCATCCTGAGCAAATTCTATTTTTATCAACACGTTTGGTTCAAGGCAATGTAGGGCGAATCCTACCGTAGTGTGCTCTAGTGCGTAATAACGACCACTAAATGCGAATACATTATGAAAATGTGGACGTATTAACATCTTACCAAAAGAATTCATCAGCTCACTTTTTACTAAAGCTCCACGCCCAATTATTTGGAGTGATAATAGATACATTCCAAAACCTATGAATCTATCACGATACTAAATTTAATGAGAAACGTGTGCTTTCAAATTTAATCTATTTATAGATGCTCATCATATATGGGAGATTTTTGTATCCTACGCTTATTTCATTAAAAGGCGTTTGATATGAACGCATTTCAATGTGTTTTTTAAATTATTCAAATTGTCAACAAATGAATACACATCCTTATTATCATTTATTGTAGTGTAGCCACAGACATATAAATTAAACTAACAACACAATGATTATTTTATATCATTGTTCAAAAGCAATATTTAAAGTTATCATTATTAAATGTAGAACTACTATTTTTTATTCTCAAGGGCTAAAGACAAATAAAATTATATTCTAATCTAAGAATACATTGCACACACAATTGTAATTGAAATCTTAGTTTTCATTTCCTTTCGATTCAGTAAAGATACAGCGAGGCAATCTTAAAATTTTAACTGTAATTAAAATGTTTTTGATATCCGTACATTAACTTTACAAAAGGTTGACACCAGACTAATTAAACAATCACATTTTAATATTTTCACCTTTAATTTATAACCGTGCATTGAGCATATCATGTAAGGATTAATAAATATGTCATCTGAAACTTTCTAATAGAATTTCTTTTCGGAGTTGTTTAACGAGTAAGGCTCATGTTTCCGCCGTCAGAAGGATGCATTCATTTTTATTTTAAAAACTATTCTGTATTCATTGGTATTTGGAATGTCTGACATTTTAACATTATTGCTCTTATAATTTAAATAATTTAACTAAAGCAATAATAACAATTGGTTTTACGATAATTCTGATGACTACTTCTTTATTGCATTGAATCCTCTAAAATAATTTACTTTTGTAATACTATCATATGAAAATTATGTTTTATTCTACTTTTCTATAACATAAAATGTCTTCTGAATAGAGACAATTGAATTAAATTCTACGTCATTGTACAATTTTAGGGGCAAACTTGTAAGACCAGTTGCTCAAAAAATGAAAATGCTGTCATGTTGCCAATTTTGAACTTCAGTAACTTACATCTGGCTGCATTCTTTGTGTTATTTTTATATTTATTGCTAATTTTATATTCCCAATAAATAAAGTAACAGTATTAGATTTTCTATGTGGGTTTTTCAATACAGACTAACCTTTACATCAGTGTTTCTCAATATGTGTGTCGCGAGATTTAGTAAAAATATTTAAAATTGCTAGGGTTCTTAGCTCTGAAGTTATTATGAAATTTTAAAATGAAGCAAAACAAAATGTTTGTTAACTAAATCAAAAACCAAATCAGTAATCACGTATGTTTCGCGTGGTGCGGGACGTTAGATTCGGTTTGTGTCAGAATCGGCGTACGCCATTTTATTGTTTTCTTCTTTCTATTGTGTAGTTGGCTATAAATTTTTAATGCGTCGGCATTTGCACCGATTGTTGTCATTCAATGCAAGGACAAAAAAATTTTTTTTTAATTTATGCGCTTCAATAAAAATTGTCTCCATCCACTTCATGTTTCATAGGTAAAATCTAGTTTCTAGATCAATGCCCAAAGATTTTCATTCCATCATGACCGAGGTTGTCCAAGTAATTAACTTCATCAAGTCTCGACCACTCAAGTCACGACTCTTTGCAAAACTTTTTGAAGCAATGGATTCCGATTATTTTATAATACGGACGTTCGCTGGCTTTCTTTCCTTGAAACTGAAGATCAAAGTTTTGGAATTCCATCTACATGACGAAATCTGGTGGTTGAAGGTTCAGTTTCTTTGAAATTTATTCACTGAATTCACTAAACTTGGGTCTTCAAGGACCATCTGACAACGTAATTACATCTTTATCGAAGTTGAAATCGTTTAATGAGAAATTGTCATTGTGGAAAAGTAAAATATCGAAAGCAATATTCGACTGCTTTCCAACTGCCTTCAAGAAACGAGAGTCATCTTTGGAGCCCCGATGGAATATTATGTGTCAGAACTACCGTTCAATCAGACTGATTTGTCACCCCAGCAAAGTCATGCTTATGGTAATACTAAACAGACTGAAACCACAAGCAGAGCAAATCATTGCAGAAGAACATGCAGGCTTCAGAGCAGGAAGGGGCACAACGGAGCAGATCTTCAACCTGCGAGTGCTCTGAGAAAAACATCTCCAACATCAGAGCGACCTCCCTCATGTCTTCATAGACTTTAAAAAGGCGTTGGACAGAGTGTGGCTTGCGGCACTGTAGGCAACTATGCACAAATTCAAAAATTAGGCTAACCTCATTGCAGTGATCAAGAACCTGTACAACAGAGCAAACAGCGCAGTACTCTACAACAGCATGCTGTGAGATTGGTTCAAGACCACTGTTTGTGTCAGACAAGGGTGTTTACTCTCCCCCATCCTCTTCAACCTCTTCCTTGAAAGAATTATGAAAGATGTCCTCTAAAACCATGTCGGAACGGTCAGCATCGGAGGGAGATATATAACTAACCGACGCTTCGCAGGTGACATAGACGGCCTAGCTGGCAGCGAGGACAAACTGAGAGAATGTCTTGCAAAGCTAGAGAAGACATCAAAGGCCTATGGCATGGAAATCAATGCAGATAAGACCAAGGTCATGGCAAACATAAATTCACAAGTGAAATAAGGATAAACGAGCAAAACCTTGAGGAAGTCCCTACCTTTAAATATCTAGGGGCTATAATATCCGATGAAGGCTCAAAGCCAGAAATTCTTGCCAGAATGGCCCAAACAATTGCATCATTAAGCAAACTTAAACACATCTGGCAAAGCAAGAAGATCTCACTGAGATCAAATATTCGACTCATGCGCTCTTTGGCGATGTAATTCTTCCTGTATAGTTGTGAGGCTTGGACGCTCACCGCAGACCTCCAACGAAGATTTAATGCCCTAGAGATGAGATGTTTTCGAAAGGTACTAAACATCTCCTACATGGCGCACATCACGAACGAAGTGGTCCGCGATAAAATAAGTGCTGTCATTGGCACTTACGAGGACCTTCTCACCTCAATTAGAAAGAGGAAGTTACGATGGTACGGACACGTGACAAGATCTGGAGGTCTCTCAAAGACGATATTGCAAGGCACAGTCCAGGGAAGAAGAAGAAGAAGAGGAAGACCAAGGAAGAGTTGGGAGGACAATATCAAAGAGTGGACCGGCCTGTCATTTAGTGACTCCCAGAAGGCAGCTCAGAACCGTGACACATGGCATGAGATAACGTGCAGCTCAAAATGGTGCCCCAACGACCCAGCGTTGGGTTAAGGGACAGTTCAGTTCAGTTTTCTTAAACAGACACATCCATCACTGATATATATCACAGGTAATATGTAAAAAAAAAAGTTATCTTTTTAATAAAATAAGTTAATATTATTTTTGTGTGTCGCTAAAATTCTCGAATATTCTTAGTGTGTGGTCACCCAAAAAAGTTTGAGAAACACTGCTTCATATCATAATGCTCGTGCATCACAAAGAATCTATCAAGATGTAGGTCAATTTCGAGATCTCATTTTATGTGATCACCCACGCCAGTATTACAATAATTGCTTACAAGTAGGTTGTTAATCACCCATTCATACGTGAAGTTAAATCGTGCTTGCTTTCTGAGGGCTTTTTTTTCCAATGTCACGTCATCGAGACTTAAAGCTTGACACTCAGAGATAAATAAATGTTAGTGTGGGTTTATGTAAATATAGCTAATTAACTAAACTTATTCAATCATGAAAATAGACATTGACTGGTAAAACATAAAGCCTTTTCAATTTTTTTTACTGGTTTATGTTTCTGTCAATAGAATGTAAATATATTAATTAAATAACTACCGATAACGAACAACAAACGTCTATGGGTGTATTAGTTTAATCGTGTCGTGTCTATCACTAGTTACAATCTAATGAAAGATTTCATGAAATACTACAAAATTAGGCGTACAAAAAGGTAAGCACTGAAATACAGCAACCTCATTTTATTTTTAGATTTACTGAACTACTTATTATACGATAAAATTTATAATTCTTACCAAAGCTGTCTCTTCTCAAACCCGCATTTTTTGTGTCCATTTAGTCAGGTGTAAACATTTTTTATCACAGATAAATTTATAGCTAAAACGTTTTTAACCTTCAATTTCATCTTTTAGTACCAACATAATGTCCATTAAAACAACATCAAGCTGTTGCGAAAAATTTCTTTCCCTGAGCGAATCTCAATACAAACGCTACGCTATTGTTACACGCACGATTGATCAATGGACCAGATTGTGCCCGGGGCCTAGAACCAATGTCAAATTTAAAACTTCTCAGCCGTCCTAGATATAATTCTACTATGTTATTTGTATATTTTAAGAGGCTCGCTGCAGCCCCCACTTTTTCTAACCAAATATTTGTTATTAAAACACGATTTCTTCCATTATTTAGTGGCTATTTACAACGTAAACTAAAACGGTACTCATGAAAACTTTAACGTTTGTCACAGATTTGGCTTAATTATTTTAATTATTTAATTATTTGAAAATGGTATAAATATCACGGTTTATAGATGGGACGATCTATCCCTAGATGAAACTTCCACGATGTTTCATTTAATTGTGTTGACTACTTGTCTTCTCGCTATTGGTGTTCAAGAAATCACTGCAGGTTCAGTATTTACATCAGCTAATAATTTAAAGAAAAAATATACAAATTGACTACTTTATTCCTTTTAAATTGGTTGTAGAGACCTGCATGAAGTATTAAAATATAATCAACTAATGAATCTTCTCTTCAAGAATGGAATTATTTTTTTAAAAATACTATTATATTAATATCCGATTTAATTCAAGGAATCAAAATCTGCCAATAGCCAAAAGAAAAAACGAACCTAAATCGATTTTTTAATTTTTTATAATAAAATAACTACATGTGTTTCATATCACAACTTACCAGAGCTTTACTTGTTATTAGGTTTGAAAATTAAATTCATGACTTGCAAGCATAAATCCTAGCAAAACTACTACTTAAGTGTAGGGGTGCGGAAATTAACTATTAATTTCTCGATTTATCGGCAAAAAATTTTATCGATTCAAATCATTATAATCAATAAAATAGTGATTAAAATTAAATAATAACTTTTTTAAATTTTGATTAATTAATAAATGATTAATTATTAAAAGTTAATAATATTTTCTACGTACAAAAGTCTCCATTTTAAAAATGTGACTGTGTTAAATGGTAAACTTTAAAATAAGCTGATTTATAGGGAAAAGGATATAAAAATTAAATATTTTTAAACTTAATTACCAATAACAAAATTTATATTCATTGACATTTCATTCAACTACTTATATTTAAATACATATCCAAACAATATTATATTTTTCTTATTAAATAAAAAATTTATGGACATTTTTAAAAATGGCGTAAAGGGGTACAAAATGTGTAGGAAAGCAACGTAGTGTAAAAATTGATTATGAGGTCTTAGAAAAAAATCCTAACTTTTGAGCCACTTGTGTTCGACAGTATGTTTTCTGCTGGTTTTGGCCAATGGTACATACATTTATTGAACGCATTTTGATTTAAGAGATATTAAGAGTAAGTGGAGGTGGTTCATTAATGATTAGGTAGTGTAGTAGGTAGTCTAGTAGGAAGTCTAATAGGTAGTCTAGCAGAATTTCTAGTAGGGGGTATAGTAGGTAGTTAGTTATTCTGTATTTGGTAGCAGGGTTCTCTAGTGTCTAACCTGCGATACCTTTCTGCAGTGCCTTGTCCCTACGTATTTCAAACGGTTATACGTTTGCAATGACTTCCATGGCAGCTGTGGGTGTTGTTCTATAAGCGACACAGATAAATGCGCACCGAGCATTTCCCAACACACTCTTACTTTAACTGGCTAGACCACAACAGGGACTACAACTGTCATCATTGCAGCCAAGCCTCTGAGTCGGTCAAACACATGTCGTGTCCCGCTCTAGACATACCCGGGGAGGTACGAGTGGCAAAAGAGTCCCACGTGAAGACAATATTGTATGGCACTGCTCAGCAGATGGAGCAGGTTGCCCAAGTATTAGCCAAGGCCTTAAGAGATTAATCGCAAGCCTCAAGAATATGTGTTTAGTTTAGTAGGTAGTTAATTGGTAGTCTAGTAGGAAGTCTAGTAGTTATTTAGTATGTAGTCTAATATGTAATCTAGTGGGTAGTGTAGTAGATAGTCTAGTAGGTAGTCTAGTAGGTAGTTAATAGGTAGTCTAGTAGGAAGTCTAGTAGTTATTTAGTATGTATTAGTTACGTAAGGAGCTAGTCCAGTAGTTAGTCTAGCAGGTAACTAGTAGGTTCTCTAGTAGGTAGTCTAGTAGGTAGTCTAGTAGGTAGTTTAGTAGGTATTCTAGTAGTAAGTATAGTAGGTAGCTTAGTAGGTATTCTAGTAGTGAGTCTAGTAGGTAGTCTTATTGGTCGTCTATTAAATAGTATAGTTTTTAGTACATAGTCTAGTACAGTGTTTCTCAATCTGTTTGTCACGACACATTAGTGTGACGTGCGAGATTTTCAAGTATGTCGCGAGACAAAGTAAACATTTTTAAAGTTGTTAGGGTTCAGAGCTCTGAAGTGATTATGAAATTTATTTTTTTTAAAAAGCAAAACAATTTTTTTTTTAAAATAAATTAACAGCGAAATTAATAATTGGATGTGTAATTGCATGTGTTTCGTATTGAGAAGGATGATTGAGTCTTTCATTTATTTAGAGCGCATGATCATTACTCTTATTATTTGCTCTCATTTTACTTTTCAACTTCTAGGATTACTAAACGAACACGCTGTCTAAATGCCACCATACGCATTAATTTTTTTTTTTAAATCTTCTCCGTTTAGAATTTAAAACTTTTTTCTACAGATATTTCTAGAGTACCTATAAGATATTACAGTATGCAAAATGAATGAAACAACAAAAATAAAACATACCAAAACAGAATAAGTTTCTTTCTGAATTTCACTATAAAACATTTTGCCACAGGTTGTTCTTGGAATAATGCCTTGTCAATCAATGGAAGATGTTTTAAATACGTCAATGAAGCTAAAACATGGGAAGAAGCTCAGGTAAATGAGCCTCTATTTGAAATATAATTGTATTAACATTTGTTGAGAATATTTTTTCGTTTAAAGTCTGCATGTGTTTAACTAAAACTATAATTACAATTTTAAAGAAAAAAATTATAATGAATTTTTTTCCCTTTGTTTTAGTAGGCTATTGTTTTTATGTGAATTCCATATTTGTATGAGACTAAATGTTTGAGCTATGAATGTTTTATTGTGTAACCTAAAAAAGGGACCGAACGTTTAATGTTTTCTACTTTTACGTTTTTTGTAAAGTTAAAGTGTATAGCAAATGATTTCTTTAAATAGATAAGTTTTCAAGGAGAAATAATTATTTGAAAATTTGTTGGGATTTTAATGTCATTTTCTTTATCGGTTTACTTCAGAAATACTGTGAGTCTCTTCCTGGTGGAGGCGTGCTCGCTCAGATCAATTCAAAAGCTGAACTTCTTCAGTTAGAACCTTCCAAATTCGGAATCACATCTCATTGTAAGCTTTAAAATTCATTATATATTCATTTTTTTTAAATTTCGTATTGCTATTTAACATTCTTTGTCTTTTTTTTTCCTCAGAAATTTGAGGGAAATGTTTTAAATTAAATGCTGTTAGTGCTTTAAGTTCACATCTTATTTTTTTAAAATATATTTTTGCTGTTCTTAAAAAAATAAATGATCTAATTTCTTTTTTCCTTTTTTTTAAAAAAAATAATCCATTTTATTTGTATGAATACTTATTAATTATGTTATATATATATATA
>MUZC01000172.1:218722-294697 GCA_002072015.1 Radix auricularia | reverse complement strand
CCAAAAAAAAAAAAAGAAAAAAAAAAGTATTTAGCAAATTGAGCCCCTACTTGGCTTACATCCTTAAAAGATTAAGTATAAATTTGGCTTGTTGCATTTATTATTTATATTTTTTTAAATGTGTTCAGTTGACATGGCATCACAAGACAGCTAACAAACAATTCAGCTGTAAATCAAAAAACCATTTGATGTGATTAACCTGCGCGATTAATCTCGTAAATGTAATTATTGATATTTCAAGGATCATTGCATTGTTGATATCGGAATGTTTAGCCAAAGGGTCGGTAAAGAGCGATAAATTATCTCATTTGGGTAAAAAAGGGAACTCTTGAAATTAATGCTGAATCATTGTGGACATTTAAAATTTGCTAGAATCCGCTCATTTTGGGCTAACAATAATGTTAACATAAACTTTTATATTTTACTTATTAGGTATCAGATTTAAACTGTCCGTTTTTTTTTAAAACACGTTAAACCAGCCTTCAAAAAACGAGCTGTGTTAACATCCTTAGACTATATTTTATTTTAATACATACAAATTACAAATTGACTATTAATCATCACGGTAACTGCTTTGTTTAGAGAAAAAATTATTTATAATTTATAAATAATATTTTAAAAATGTATTTTTTAAATCCCTCAATTAAAATTGACTGACTGGCATCTTGTTAGAAAGAGGTCCACTATTGAAGCGGTTCCTTCCAGAAAAAGCATTTGTTAAATTTGACAAGTATTTAGATTTCTTACCTACGTACTATACGAAGACAAATTAATCCACCATACTTTTATTTTTCTTGACACGAGTTACGATAATCTTAATTCACATGACTTGACTGTATCAAGTATCCTTTCTGTGACACTTAAATTAAAGCCTTACAAAATGAGCTCTGAAGAAAAGTTGTTTTGTGCTCCTCTCGAATTGCGATATCAAGAATTTGATGCATTTAATAAAGTTAATGAATACTTTGACTAATTCTAAATGGGCACATTTATCATAATATCTAGAATGACCAGGGACGATTGACCAAAAAACCCATGGAACAAGTATATGAAACTTAAAACGTTTATAATTGTATCAAATAGATCCCCCCCCCCCTCAAAATATAAAATAGAAATTCCGTGTCGTTTTGACTTAAAATATCTACACCTAATCCTATTCAGATATTTTTTAGACACTCATGCTTGTAAAACTTAGCAGTTGTAATTTAGGGAGGGGGGGGAATAATAGACAAAAAAGTTCGCAGACTCCTGCCGTGAGTTTACCAAACGGAGGTGCGGTTGCATCATGAATGCTTTGATGTCAAACGAAACAATTTCATAGATTCTTTTTTGGGTTCTCAAACTTAGGAATTATAATTAGATTTCATTTCCATGTCTTGATAACTTATGCCTAATGGCTTCTAATGGCCTATCAACCGTCACGTTAAGAAGCACTGATTTTTTTTTAAAGTTATTAAATAAATTGTAAGTGACAAAATATTTCAGTGGAAGCTTTATTTTAAGTTACCCTTTTGTTGTGACGTCACATTTCTTCAACCCCCCTCCCTCCCACTTGTCACGCATCGTCACAAAAGTGTGACCCCCTTCCCCCTAGGTGCGTTACGTCATTTATGGACGGCCCCTAAATCGTAATACCTGCGAAACCTATTTAGTCTAAATGTATGTTCACCTTAAAGCAGTGTTTTTCAACCTTTTTTGTGCCGTGGCACACTTTTTTCATGAAAAAAATCCCGAGGCACACCTTCATTAGAAAATGTCTTTAAAATTTACCTCTGTGCCTTTATTGACTATATATATATATATAAACTAATTCTCTTGAATCCGGCGGCACACCAGGAAACATGTCGCGGCACAGCGGTTGACAAACGCTTCCCTAAAAGAACAGTACAGTAAACACCCAATGTTAATCTTGTCACCAAAATGTTTATTTTTGTATGACTTAATTTTCAATAATTAATTATATTATCAGGAGTTACCTCACATATCGGCTTTAGATGCACTTAGGCGCAATATATATAAGATGAGCGTAATGCCCGTGCTATGCTACGGAGAAAGCACACAAAAAAAAACAACAGAAAAAACAACTTTTTTACTTTAAATCCCTTATATATAAGACAGAACTAATGAATGTACATCCTCTTTTGGGTCGAGCCGCTAGGCTCATAAGACCCGGTTCAGTTTATCGCAAGCGAGCCTCATCAAGCGGGCATCACTATAGAGGTAATCCTCTGCAGGTAATGCAACTTCACCCTCCAAAATCCCGTCCAACTCGGGGCAATATTCAAGTACGTGGGCCACCGTCTCCTCAGGGCAGCCACACAACCGACTGGCCAGTTCCCTCCTGTTGTCAAACTTGTACAAGTAGCTTCGTGTGGGACAATGATCAGTCCTCATGCGTGTTATGAGCGTCTGATTACTACGTTCAAGTCTCCACCAGGAATCGCTTTTGCTCGGTCGCGGCATTCTCTGGTATACCTTCCTGGCCGTATTCCCATTTTCCCAACCCTCAAGCCAACTCATGGAAGTGGTCTTTTAGCCACGACTTGACCCCCAGTTGGGTCAAGGGCTTTTCGGGATGGGGCTGGGCTGCGCCTGCCTTAGCCAGTGTGTCGACACTGTCTGATTGGGTCGTACCACAGTGTCTGGCGATGTACTGTAGGACTTCTCTGCCGCCACGTGCCAGGACTTCGCCTACTATATCCAAAATGACACTGACCGTCTTGGATTCCAGAAAGGATCAATCCACGGTCTCGAACAAAAACCGGGAATCGGTTAAGACCACGACGGTCGGGAAATCCTTTCTTTTTGCTAGACGTCGGCGCAACTCCTTCAAACCCCTGTGTATGGCCTCCAGTTCGGCTTCGTGAGTACTGTTTGCGGATCCACACGGCCCTGAAAGTTCGATACTGTCAGGTCCTGGCTAGGGGTATTGAATCAGTACACCGTATCCAATTCTGCCATCTCTGAAATGTGAGCCGTCTGTAAAGACTTTTACCACGCTGTCTCAATAGTCTTCGATAGTGCGCAGAGACTCGTCTCGCAAAAGCTCAACGGGGCCCAACCTGTATATATAGATTATGCTATTATTTATAAAAAGCTTGATAACTTGAATGCATGACCGTGACCGGGACGGGCCTGTGTGTCTTATAGGTAAACTATAAATAGCATCGAAACAGTCACGATAATATTGAACAAATTACGCTTTAAAAAGAACTCAAAAAAAGGCCAAGCCTCTTCCCGTAACAATTTTAAATTGATTTTTTAACAACTATTTGTGTGACATCTAAATAATATTTATAAGGGAGTATGTATTAGAAATGTAAAACTTAAAGCAGTTTTCAAAAAGTAAAGATTCCAAAAATACACCAATTTTGGTTCAATATTTTCCAAATCAACATTTTTTCTAAATTTTTTACACACTATTAGCTAAAAGTGTTAATTGTTTCTAAATTACACATCTTATATTTTAAAGATTGGATTGGAGCAAATGATGTTCAAAAAGAAGGATCGTTTACGTGGAGTGACGGGTCTGAAGCAAATTTAAACGACATGTGGGTTCCAGGCCAACCTGACAACTATAATAATAACGAGGACTGTGTTATGGTTTTCTCCAGTGGCAAAGATATCAACGATATTCAGTGTAGCACGCAGCTTCCATTTATGTGCGCTGAAAGACGTAAGTTTTAGGGATTTAAAAAAATAACATTCCTAAGTTTAGAGTTTTCAATTCAGTGTTTTTATACGGCACGAACTTAAAAATGGTTAGAATTTATAGAAAGAAACATTCTGTCCGCACTTGCAAGCAAACGTTTAATAAATAAATAGAAATTATTTGGATGTACTAGGGGTAATTTTCATGTTGAATCTCATGATCTCTACTAACCCCTGCCTGACACTAGCTCGAACTCAATGTTTACTACTCAATAGTAGTAATAATAGACGCAATAATCTTCTGTACAGAAGGAGCGTCTGTAACATATAAGATAGTATTGAACATTACAAAAGTATTTAAATGGCAGAAGATTTTGGAACTTAAAATTTAATTGGGGTGTGGTGTAAATATAATTCAAACAAGAGCGACACCAAACATACGCGTTGGGTAAAATATATAACGTTGTTACACATTAAAAACTTTCATCTACATAAAATACTCTTAAAGGAGAACTTTCAAAGGAGAAATCGATATATGTCATGATAGTTTACTTATAAGCTGCAATTCGATAATATTATTAACAAAAACTCATGTGCATGAAAAAGTATTGCAAAATCTGATAAGGTTTTATGGTATTTTTTGCAAGTTTTAGCCTTCATAATATTATTAAAATTCGAAAACAAATAAAATGTGAATTCTGAAAATTCTTGCGAATGACAGCTTTCAAAATATATATGCAATCTGAGTATCTATAATGTCTACAGATAATAGAAAATTTCATAGAAGAAATTATTAAACGTGATTACTCATTCACCGGAAATATTTTATTTTTGCCAGGACTTTGACTTTAAAAAAAGACGAGCCATGATTTCAGAGAGATGAATATAATTTGACGAGAATAAATAAAATTTCTTTTTGCTAGTTAAAAATAGAACAACATGTTTAAATGGAGACATGCGTTATTTTCGAGCTATTCAAAAAGTTATTTTTTGAAGTAATTTAGTTCAACTTCTATAAGATATCAGCAATGATTCAACAACTTTACAAGTTATCTCTGTTGAGATCATAGTTTTATCTTTATAACAATGAAGAAAACATAATATTTTGAAATATATCATTTATTTGAAGTTAAACTTTATTACCATAGGTTGTGAATGGAATAATGCTTTGTCCATAAATGGAAGGTGTTTTAAATACGTCACTGAAAGTAAAACATGGGACGAGGCTCAGGTAATTGCTATGGATTTTTGTCAGCTTTCTTCGACTTAAAAACATTTAATATAAAGTGATAACATATGTATAGAAGTTTAGATTAATATTTTCTTTTTTATACTTTTACATGTTTTAGTCATTGCCATAAATTACCACAAAGACATATTAAAAGAATATAAATATTATGATTACCATTTTAAAAAGGCTCTCTTGTGTGTAATAAACATTGCATTTCTGTTATTTACATAGTTATTATATACTAGAGGTAAGTACCCGGCTTGTCACGGTTTTTAAATTAGGTTTTCTGTAGAAGCGTACTATAATGTTGTTGTTTTTTTTTTTGTTGTTGTTTTTTTGAATGAAGTAAAAGGGTACATTTATCTTAAAGCAGGTCAAATACAATGGCCTATCAGAAAATCATAGTTTCTGCAATTCTATACCAGCAATCCCAAGACTCGGGAACACCAGTTAAGACTGCACCATCGTGATAGTGTAATTAAAAACTTTCCGAATTCTCATTATTCCAAATAGTAGAATTATAGATTTTCAATTTTAATATAACTTATATGAGTAAAAAAAACAACACAATATTTGGGCACCAGGCTTCCAATAAGTGTTATAAATATTCAACAACTTTCGAAAATTTCATTCTTCTACCTACTCGGAAATAGGAGAATTAGTGGTTTTTAAAATTTATAAAAGTTGGCCCCACATGAGCAGCAGTTTTAAAATTTTGCTTTGTTAATTTTCATCGTGAGTGCCTCCTCAACAAATTTCCAAACTTTTATGCTCCTACCATCACCGAAAATTAGAGAATACGTAATGAGTCTGTTTTTATATCAGAACAAATAAATTTGGGCCCCGGCCCCCAGAGGAGTGATTTTTTTTACTCCTCTTACCATTGCTAATATCTTTTGCTCAACTTCCCAAAGTATCATGTTCTACATAAACGGGAATTAGGAGAATTAGTAATGTTCACTTTTTATATCGCTCATATAAAGAAGAAAACTACATTGGGCCCCTTGCCCCTTAGAGAGATAATTTAAATATGTTTTCACCTGTTTCCATTGGAGATGTGAAATACAGCTCATTTAAGGAAAAAAATACATGTGGGAACACCAGCCCCACCCTGAAAAAGAATTTTAAACGAATTTTTCTTTATTTTTGTTGGGACAGTATGCTCAATAACTTCCAAAATTTTATTGTCTTTAGGTATACTGTAAATTTAAGAATTAGAGATAAGACGGTTTTTAATATAAGAAAAAAAACTACATATTGCCCCTAGCCCCCAAGAGTGGTAATTTTAAAATCCTTTCTTCCAAATTAGCATCTGTAAAGTGTACTCAACAACTTGCTAAGTTTTCATGCTTCTACCTACACGGGAAATAGGAGAATTTTTTATTTTCAATTTTTATAAAGCTCATATAGGGAAAAAAACATTAGGGCCCCTGGACACCAGAAAGTGACAGTTTAAATATATTTTCGCCTGTTATAATTTGGGTAATGTACAAAACAATATCCTAAAATTTCAAGCTTCTGCCTACTCGGGAAATAGGAGAATTAGTTATTTTCAATTTCATATACCTGAAATAACGGGGGAAAAACGTTTTTGGGCCTCCGGCCCCCATGAGTGGAAATTTATAGAGCGATTGCCATTATTTTCGGGAGAGTATGCTCATGAGTTTCCAAAAAGTTTCATGATTTTACCTACACGGTAAATTTGAGAATTAGTGATGAGTGAGTTTTTAATATAAGAATAAACTACATTTGGGCCCCCGGCCCCCAATGAGTGGGAATTTTAAAATTCTATTTTGCAAATTAGCGTTAGGATAGTGTACTTAACAACTTCGCAAAGTTTCATTCTTCTACCTACACGGGAAATAGTCGAATGGGGGATTTTCTGTATTTATATAGCATATAAAAGTTTTAAAAAAACAAAAAAAAACTACATTTGGGTCCCCGGCTCCCAGTAAGTGATAATTTTAAAAAAATTTTACCTGTTACAACTGCGGGGTTGTACTCATCTGTTCATATATATACATGTCTTTCCACCTAATCTGAAACCTGATCTTTCGTGAGACGTGATTGTATTTCGTTGTCTACATTTTGTTAATATAGCCCGCTTAAGAAAAAGTACATTTGGGCCCCCGGCACCACATAAGTGAGAATTTTATTTATTTATTTTTTTTCCCATTATTGCCAGGAGAGTAATTTCCAAAAGTTTCATGTTTTTTACGACACGGTACATTGGAGAATTAGTGATGAGTTTGTTTCTAATATAACAATAAAACAACATTTGGGCCCCCGGCCCCCAATGAGTGGGAAGTTTGAAATTCTTTTTCGCGAATTAGCGTTAGGAGATCGTACTTATCAACTTCCCAAAGTTTCATTCTTCTACCTACACGGGAAATAGTAGAATGGGTGATTTTCAGTATTTATATAGTGTATATAAGTATAACAAAAAAACTACATTTGGGCCCATGGCTCCACATGAGTGGGAAGTTTAAAATTGTTTATTGCAAAATATCGTCGGGTTAGCTTACTTAACAACTTGCCAAAGTTTCATGCTCCTACCTATCCGTAAAATAGGATAATTAGTGATTTTTAGTTTTTATATATAGTTCATATAAGGAAAAAAACTAAATTTGGGCCCACAGCCCTCAGAAAGAGGTAATGTAAATATATTTTTGCCTGTTACTGTTGCAGAAGTGTACTCAACAATTTCCTAAAATTTCATGCTTCTGCCTTCTCGAGAAATAGAACAATTATTGATTTTCATTTTTATATAGCTCAAATAAGGGGGAAAAAAGTTGTTGGGCCCCCGGCGCCCATGAGTGTGAATTTATGTAACGAAACCTATTTAAGAACCTTCCCCATATAAGTTTGTGTACGTTTACTAAATTTCACTCTACTGGGTTGTCTAGATCTTGAGTTATTAGGGAACAGACAGACAGACAGACTGACAACAAATGCGTCTTACATATATATAGATTTTTACGACTTAAAGAAGTGTGAGCCAAATATTGATGTTAATTATCAACGTTACCTAAAAGTCAAGCAGTTTTAAATATTAGTTCAATACTTATATGACTAAATATGCGCCATTTCATATGATCTACATATGTAAGATATTGTTGCATCATTTAAAAGATCATTTTATTTATTATTTCCGATAAGTAAGACGCAAGAGACTTTAACGACCATCCTATACATACGCTGTAAAAGTTCTGGATGTGTCAGTAAATTAGCCAAAAGCTGGGGAACATCAATTGTCCCGGCGAGGGGACGGCCTGATAGTCCCTCATCGCCCGACATCCTCTAGACTCTGGAAATGTCGTGGTGGGAAAATTTAGTCCAGTATGGCTGAAGCCAGTGGCGGATCAAGATTGCATGAGGCCCCTAGCTACCATTCCACCTGGGGCCCGATCCAGCCACCTTTAATATACAATATAATAAGTTTGAAGCCCTTAAATTATCGGGGGCCCTGGCTTTAGCCCAGTCAGCCCCCCCCCTTAATCCGCCATAGGCTGAAGCACGACAAAACTTTGAGAACTATCGCAAGTTATGGAAACTTCCTAATGAGAGTCTGTGTAGACAGCTCGAGCTTCAAAGAAAGATGCAATGAATGTATAAAATATTCAACGAAAAGACCACAAAAAAGTAATTGTCTGCCCCTTGTAAGAAACTATCTTTGAGTTGGGGAAGCCGAGCAAAATTCACGGGGGGGGGGGGTTGGGTGAGGGAGAGCGCTTACCTACACCTATGCAAAAAAAATGTTTTCAACAGTCGTAGTATTCACCATCTCAAGATCCTCACTTAAATCTATAAGTCGGTGCTCGATTGAAACGAAAATTGTCAATGCTTCACTGGAAAAAGTAAACAGAATCGAAGCTTGATGATCCAAGGTCATTCTTTGTTACATTACAGCTTACTTCAGGATACCGGGGTAGGAAAAGGCAAACATGCTTGCACAGCAAGTGAAGCCCAGCCCCATATTAGTCTCCCAATGACCCAGCTCAGGCTGAATTTGTGAAAAAAACAACTCTTTTTTATATAAGGCATTAAAAGCTTGGGAAATGGAACCTTGGCAATGGTGTTTTGACCGAATGTGCACCGCCTGAACTAGAATGATCTATGGTGTGAACAACATAGTAGCACCTGTCACACATAACGCAAATACACCCTGGAGACTGTAAGATAAACAGATATTTGCACAGGTTTAGGCCAAACAGGAAACTGGCTGCCACTTGTGTGTCATGGCTGTGGAGACAGTGGTACATCTACTAATCAATTGCTCTAAAGTGATGCCGTCGGGTCAGGAAGCACTTGAACTGGGAACAACTACAAGTAGGGCAATGCCCTTACATTGAGGCTTGCCCAAGGCATTGTAAGACTTGGCCTTCTAATTAGAATATCAAATATTCATTACTTCTATTTCAGAAATACTGTGAGTCTCTTCCTGGTGGAGGCGTGCTCGCTCAGATTAATTCAAAAGCTGAACTTCTTCAGTTAGAACCTTCAAAATTCGGAATCACATCCCATTGTAAGCTTCTAACTTCATTATAGCTTAAAGTTTGTTATTCATTTCATATCGTAATTAACATTATTTATAATTTTGGTTTGCTTTTATTTTGTTTGTTTGTTTGTTTGTTTGTTTTTTTGTTGTTTTTTTTTCAGAAATTTTTAGAGAATTCAATAATTGTTATAATTTAAATACTGCTAATGCTACAAACGCACGTCTTATTTTTAAAACATATTTTTGCTTTTTTTTTTCAAGAAAATAAATGATAAAATATTGTTCCTCTTTTTACAAATTAATTGATTTTATTTGTATGTATATATATATTTATGTGTGTGTATATATGTAAGAGGTCCTTTAGTTACGACGTTGATCCGTTTCTAAGAGCTTTTGGAAACCTAAATTTCAGTCTTAAGGCAAACCAATATATATACATATAAATATATACATAAATATATATATATATATATATATATTACGGCTGCGGAAATTACGGAACAGTTCCTCGATTAATCGGTAAAATATTTTATCGATTAAAATTATATTAATCGATAAAATAGTGATTAAATTAAAGAGGTTGTTTTAAATATTTTTTTCCGATTTATTAATCAATTATTACTTACAAATAATTAAAAATAGTTTGCTTTTTTACGTAAATACTTCTCAATTAAGAAAACAGATTTTTAAAGTGTTATCTTTAAAATAAGCTCTTATATTTAAATTAAAAAATGTTAATTGCCTTTTTTTGTTACTTCCCTTGAAATTTTCATTTTAATGAGGTCATACATCTTATTTTTAGCTTAATAAAAAATAATCGATTAATTATTCGGTAATTTTTCAAAAGTTAACGATTAAATTTAAATGAATCGATAACAGCCCTAAAATATATATATATATAGACGAGCCTGGTTATGTCCACGGCCTAGGGGTTTGCCGAAAAGCGTCGAGATAACCGACAATCTATATGGCGGCAAAATATTAACATGTCCTTGAAACTTCTTTATGTACATGATGTGCGTTAATAAATGAGAATGTACATGCACGTGATTTTGTAGTTTTTAAACACAACTGCGTTGCCGTTATTTGTTTGATGAAACTTATGGGCATGCTATAAAAATAAACATACATGTTTGCTAACAACAAAAGGCATATGTGCACCAACTGTTCATCCTTTTAATCAAGACCACTCAGTCTTCACTTCATTTAGTTGGTATAATAGCTTATTACCCGAAGTTAATATTTTGTTGTGTTCTGGCAGAATACCAGAGCCAGCACGAGAGCGTTTTGTTATCAATAATATGCCGATCTAATAATAATTACAAAAATACACTTCATCACTATTAGTGGCGCTCGCTAGTGAATGATATTTAATTTTAAAAAGTATGGTTTATAAAGCGTAGCACAGGGCTGAACGCAACCGGGCTGTGACCTCAAAATATATACATACCTTCCCCTTCTTGGTTCTAAAAAATTTAAGGGAAAATACGGACCGGACAGTAAAACGGGATTTTCTCCTGACGATTAACCGGTCCGCAAAAAAAAACAACTGACTTGACAACAATTGATAATCGAGATAACCAAAGTTAAGTGGCAAAATTAACCGTCCTTTGAAACACCAGATATTAAGGTTCAGCGACATAAAAGAAGCGACAAAACCAATGAGAAAATGCTTAGACAAAGAGAGAATCTGGCTGCTTCACTCATAAGCGCTAGCAACATAGGGCAGGCATGATAACCGTGGCCGAAATAAGTGGGTCCGACTGTATATATATATATATAGATATAGATATAGATATATTCAAACATGTTGTCATTTTAGAATTTTTAGCTTATTAAATAAATATTTGGTTAGTCCTTTATATAGGACATATACTAAGTAGGCATTTAATATTAAATCAGAATAATAACAGAACTTTTCAAGAAAGTGTATACATTTTTTAATATTTCCATTTAGTTAACTACATTATCTACCTTTGAAATCGATCTATATCTAAAAAAGTGTCACCTACTATAATAATTTTGCTCCAATAAAATCAAGCTCCTATGTCACAAAATCAGTTGCGGCTAGTATATTTTATTTTGTCAATACACGCACTTTCTTAAACTAGAACCCATTTCTATGTCGTGCTACCCGCGATACCTCTTTAGACTAAATATATGTTTAACTTAGAAAACGGTACAGTTAACACCCAACTTAATCTCGACACCAAAATGTTTATTCTTTTACGTATTAATTTTTTTTATTAAATTTATTTTATAATCGGGAGTTTCAGGTGCGCTTAGGCGCAATATATATAAGACGTGCGTGCTATGCTACTGAGTAAGCATACTTTTTTTTTTTAACTTGTAAAAACAATGTTTTAAGTATAAATGCCTGAAATATAAGACAGAACTTAAAATATTGAATATATTCAAAATAATGTGCAACGTGCAAAAAACATTTGCCGGCTTAACTTGACTAAACTCTTTTGCAGTCAAAAGGGGACTTGTTGTGGTGGGCTGTGGTCCCCGATGGTGGAGTGAACTCTAGCAAACACGTGGAGGCAACAACAACAGACGGCTTTATAAATTTATAGAGAAATAAATTAATAGTGCATTAATTTAATTACGGTACATTCGTTCGATCTGAAAGTTTGATGCAATGCAAATCTGTATGCAAACTTTCAGCTCCATAGAATGACTGAAAGTGGGTCATTTTTACTTTTGTTTTCCGCATGACCGACAAAAAAGACGATGGTGAAGTTAATATAAGAAATTTAAACATTATATATTTAATTTTTGGGTCACGAATTCACCTTAAAAATTTATAGATGAGTATAAGCACATCACGACATTTTTATAGCGATTTAAAAAAACACTTCTTCAGAAGAATCCCCATTTGTGTGTCAAGAAAAGCGAAAGTATGATGAATTTCAAAATAACCCAGGTGCAATATATCAATATAGGATATGCACATAAATGCATACATAACACACACACTGTTAGGTACTTTATGGAAATTGCTATAAAAAAGTAACGTGACTTTTATTTTTTGTATAACTACCGTGCTACATGTTCTCACTTTTATTGGGCCAACCTGTATATATGAATTATTCTGTTGTTGATATAAACTCTACAGCGTCGATACATGACCGTGACCGGTACACGCCGGTAAGTCTTTAAGGTAAACTACAAAAATCACCGAAAAGTCACGATAATATAGAGGTAATTGTCCTTTAAAAAGAACCCAAGAAAGGTCAAGCCTTTTCAGTTTGGAGAAAATTAATGTCTTCACGTAACAATTGAAATTTGAAATTTTTTAAAGACAACAATTTCGTATGACATTCTAAATAATATTTATTATTGATTTTATATTAGAAATGTAACACTTAAAGCATTTTTTTAAAAGTAAAGATTCCAAACATATTCAAATTTTAGTTCAGTATTTTCCAAAGCATTATTCTAGTAAAGTATTTTTTTTAAACTATGAGCTAAAACTACGATAAAATGCAGAGCACAGTGTGTTATAACGGTGCCAAATCTGAAGCTTTCACAGTAGGTAGTGGAGTAAAGAAAGACTGCGTGTTGCACCTACTCTGTTTGCAATACTCTCTTCCCTTTTACTCCAGTATGCCTTCAAGAAAAACAGCGAAGGAATATACATACACACCAGAGCTGATGGGAGATTATTCAATATTGCCCGACTTAGCGCAAAGTCCAAAACAAAGAAGATTTTGCTTCGCGAGCTCTTATTTGCAGACGATGCTGCCTTAATATCTCACACAGCAGACGGACTGCAGAACCTTGTATCCAGCTTCTGCGCTGCCTGGAATAGGTTTGGCCTTAACATTAGAATAAAGAAAACCAACATTAAGGCACAGGATGCTGCCTCCTTTCCAATTATCATTATAGACGACTGCAACCTTGATGTTGTTGACAGTTTTACATATCTTGGATCAAACATCTCAAGCACCCTCTCACTGGAAGATAATATAAGCGGTAGGATAGGTAAGGCCGCAACTGTTATGGCTAGACTGTGCAAAAGAGTCTGGTCCAATGCCAAACTCACAGCAAGTACTAAGCTGAAGGTATACCAGGTCTGCGTACTGAGCACGATCCTCTATGGATGCGAGTCATGGATCACATCTACCATGCATGAAAGAAGGCCTAAAAGCTTCTAGCTCAGATGCCTGCGTCGCATCCTTGACATCAAATGGTAAGAGAAAGTCCCCAACACAGAGGTCCTAGCTCAAGCAAGCATGAGCAGCGTTCCAGCCAAACTAAGCCAAAGACGCCTCCATTGGCATGGACACGTCAAGAGAATGCAAACTGGTCGCATACCCAAAGATGTTCTATACAGTGAGCAGGCAACATAGAAAAGATTGGTTGGTCGGCCATATCTCAGATACGGACATATGCAGGAGAGACATGGATGTAGCCAACATCGACATACAAAACAGGGAAAACCTGACCGAGAATAGGACCACTTGGCGAGCTATAGTGAAAGAAAGATCATTAAGAGCAAAAGAGCAAGCTAGGGAAGACGCAGCGATGAGAAAGGCGAGGAAACACTGCCCCATAACATTCGTGTGTATAACATGCAGAAGAGACTGCCACTCCATGATTGGTCTCATCAGCCACACAAAGAGCTAAAAATAATAAAGATAAATCTATCGTATTTCGTAGACTGATAGATGCCTACATGAGCTAAAAGTGTTAATTGTTTCTAAATTACACATCTTATATTTTACAGATTGGATTGGAGCAAATGATGTTCAAAAAGAAGGATCGTTTACGTGGAGTGACGGGTCCGAAGCAAATTTAAACGGCATGTGGGTTCCAGGCCAACCTGACAACCATAATAATAACGAGGACTGTGTTATGGTTTTCTCCAGTGGCAAAGATATCAACGATATTCAGTGTAGCACGCAGCTTCCATTTATGTGCACTGAAAGACGTAAGTTTTAGGGATTAAAAAAAATATTATTCCTAAGTTGAGAGTTTTCAATTGAATGTTCTTATACGCAAGGAACATGAAAATGATTAGCATTTATTTAAAGGAACATTCTGTCCGTAATTGCAGATAAATTATTAGGATGCACTAGGGGTAATGTTCATATTCAATGTTATGATCTGTACTAACCCCTGTCTGACATTAGCTCGAACTCAACGTATTCTACTTAATATTACAAACATTACTAAGGGATAAAATGGCAGAAAATTTTAAAGTTTAATTGGGTTGTGGTGTGAATATAATTCAAATGAGAGCAACGCGAATCACAGGCGTTGGGCAAAAATATATAACGTTGTTACACATTAACAACTTTCATGTACATAAAATACCCATAGTTGATACAAGTTGAAATGTATATCAAAGCTTTCACCTTAAATAAATAGCAGAATGAAACTTTAAAAGGAGAAGTCGCCTTAGGTCATGATAGTTCGCGTATATGCTGCAATGCACTATTAACTTAACAAAACTCATCTGTATAAATGACTTTTAAATTTCTTAGAATACTGACTATTGCAAAATCGTATATAGTCTTTGAGTATTTTTTGCAAGTTTTTTGCCTTCATAATATTATCTAAATTTGACAACAATTAAAATGTGAATTCTCAAGATTCCTTGCGAATTACAGCGTTCAAAATATCTATGCAATCTGAGTATCTATAATGTCTTCACAGAAAATAGATAATTTCAGAGAAGAAATTATTAAACGTGCTTACTCATCCAGCGAAAAAAATTGATTTTTGCCAGTGCTTTGAATTTTAAAAAAACAACAAAAAAAAATCCATGATTTCAGAGAGATGAATATAATTTGTCGAGAATAAATAGAATATCTTTTTGCTCGATAAAAATGTGTCCATTTAAACATGGCTCAAATAATAAAACCTATAATGATAATGAGACTAAAGCTAATACCCTTAACACATATTTTGCATCATCATTTTCTGCCTCAGGCGACAAGGAATTTTTAATAAATTTAAATACAATGGAAGAAATAGGTAACATAACTGTAGATGAGATAGGTATACATTCACTCTTAACGAACTTTAAAATAAACAAAGCTACTGGCCCAGATGAATTGCCTGCCAGGTTATTAAAAGAATTTAGCAATGAACTGTCCCCAATACTGGTAGTTCTTTTTCAAGCCTCTCTAAACCAGGTTTGGAAATTAGCCAATGTAACGCCATTCTTTAAGAAAGGTGATAAGTCCGACCCTGGTAATTACAGACCTGTATCACTTACTAGTATCACCTGTAAATTACTGAACACATAATATATAGCAGAATAGTTAACCACCTTGACAAATATAATGCCCTATGCCCACACCAACATGGCTTTAGAAAGAATAGATCATGTGAAACACAACTGATATGTCTAATAGAGTATCTATCAAAAGGCTTAGATAATAATGATCAAATAGATACAATATTACTAGACTTCTCAAAAACATTTGACAAAGTTCACCACCTTAGTTTACTTAAAAAACTTAAATACTTTGAATCTCAGGTCCCTTACATCACTGGATCCAAAATTTCCTATTGGGTAGGGAGCAAACTGTAATAATTAATGGATCTAAATCTACACCAATAAAGGTTAACTCAGGAGTTCCACAAGGAACTGTCCTAGGTCCCTTACTATTTTTAATGTATATAAATGACTTACCCAACAATATCTCAACAGGAACTAAAGTTAGATTATTTGCTGATGATTGTATAATCTATAGAACAATCAAGTCAGAACAAGATAGCAAAATTTTACAAAAAGACTTTAAAAAGAATTAATAAAATGGGAAACTAACTGGAGTATGTCTTTCCACCCAGAAAAATGTCAACTGCTAAGAGTAACAAAGAAAAAGAAACAAATAAATTCAAAATTCTTCATTCATGGAAAAGAACTAACCCAAACTAAAGATGCAAAATTCTTAGGAGTCATAATAAATGAGAAACTACCTTGGAATCCCCATGTCAATGAAGTTATTAATAAATTAAACTAAACCTTAGGCTTTATAAAAAGAAACTTTTACAAATGTAACAAAGATATAAAACTAAAATGATACCTCATCCTGGTGAGACCAATACTAGAATATGCATCTTCTGTATGGGACCCATCCACTAAAGAAAATATTGATAAGTTAGAACAAATCCAAAAAAGAGCTGCCAGATTCATTACTGGAGAATATTAAAATGTGACAAGAGTAACACCATTAGTTAAATCATTAAACTTTGAAACACTAGAGGATAGAAGAGCCTAGAGTAAATTAGTAATTATACATAAGGCAATTAATTCTAATTTAGAAATACAACACAAAGATAACTTAATACAACCCTCAAATAGACATAAAGATAAAAACACCTTTCTTATTCCATGTGCAAGAACAAACACATACAAGTTTTCTTTCTTTCCGTCCGGTATTCGGGCGTGGAATGGGTTGCCTGAAGAAACCAGGAAAGCCAACACTTTATCATCATTTAAAACTCTAGTAAGAATACAGGACTAAACACAAACCATAGAAATACGTAGGACACAATAATCTTCTGTACAGAAGGAGCGTCTGTAGCATATAAGATATGATGTTGTTCTAATTCAATAAAAGTGGCTCGTGTATTGCTCTCGTGATTTTTATATCAAAATAAACGCTTGGGGATATTTTAATACTTTTGTAAATAGTCGTGGTTTCCATATCCATTTTAATAATTTTTTATTAGTAACAATTAATTTAAACAGTAAATATTTAACTATTAATACTTCAGCACTTATTGATTTTAATGGTGATATTTTAAATTAATTACTTTTGAAAGGTAAGGTGTCATTAAGATCCATTGAAAATATTTTTCAAAAAGAATTTGCAAAGAAAAGCACAAAGTCTACAATTTTCAGGAATGACATTATTTTAGATATCACAGCGTTAACTTCGAGCTATTTAAACACTTATTTGTTGAAGTAACTAAGGTAACCTTTTATTAGATAACAACAATAATTTAACAACTTTACAAGTTATTGTTTTTTAGCATGTTGTTTTATCTTTACAACAATGAAGAAAGCATACAAATTTGAGATATATCGTTAATTTGAAATTTAACTTTATTACCACAGGTTGTGCATGGAATAATGCATGGTCCATAAATGGAAGATGTTTTAAATACGTCACTGAAAGTAAAACATGGGACGAAGCTCAGGTAATTCCTAGGGATTGATGTGAGCTTTCTTCAACTTGAAGACAATTACTGGAAAGTGATAAAAATGTATAGAAGTTTAAAGTTAATATTTTTTTTTACTTTTACATGTTTTCGTCATTGCCATAAGCTACCATATATAATGACATGTGTAAAGAATATAAATATTATGATTACCATTTTTAAAAGTATCTATTGTGTGTAAAAAAAAACATTTAATTTCTGTTATTTACATATTTATTATATATTTTTACGATTTAAAGAATTGTGAGCCAAACATTGATGTTAATTATTAACGCTACCTAAAAGTCAAGCAGTTTTAAATATTTTTTTAATACTTGTATGACTAAAAATACGCCTGATAATACGATCTACATATGTAAGATGTTGTTGCATCACTTAAAAGATCATTTTATTTATTATTTCCGATGGTTAAGACACAAAAAACTCAAACGGCCATGCTATACATACGCTATCAAAGAGCTGGATGTGTCGGAAAATTTACACAAAAGCTGTGAAAGAATTCTATTGTCCCGGAAAGGGGGCGGTGGGCAAATTTAGTCAAGTAGAGCAATGGCACGAAATACACTGAGAACTATCTCAAGTTATGTAAACGTCCTAATGAGAGTTTGTGTAGACAGCCCGAGCTTCAAAGAAAGATGCGATTAACTTATTAAATATTCCACGAAAGGACCTTAAACAAAGAAATTGTCTACCACGTGTGAGAAACTATTCTCGAGTTGAATAGGTCAACTACATTCACAGCGGTGTGAGGAAGTGCGCTTACACCTATGCAAACGAAAGTGTTTTCAACAGTAGTAATCTTAACCATCTCAAGATCCTCAGTTGAAACTATGGTTCGGTGCGCGATTAAAACGAAAATTGTCAATGCTTCCCTGGAAAAATTAAACAGAATTAAAGCTCGAGGAGGCAAGGTCATCCATTGGTACAATACAGGTAACTTGAAGATAATGCGGTAGGAAAAGACAAACATGCTTGCACAGCAAGCGCAGCCCAGCCCCATATTGATCTCCCAATGACCCAGCTGAGGCTGAATTTGTTGCAGAAAATCTGTTTTATGAATAGAAGTTAATAAAAGCATGAATAATGGAATCACGGCAAGGGTGATTGGCCCGGACGTGCATCGGTTGATCTAGGAGGATCCATGGTGGGTATTGCCTAGTAGCACCTGTCTCTGATAACGTAAATACACACTGGAGAATGTAAGATTAACATATATTTGCACAGGTTGAGCCCAAACAGGTAACCAGGCTGCCACTTCAGTGACATGGCTGAGGAGACAGTGGTATATCTACTAATCGATTGCTGTAAAGCGATGCGGTCGGGTCAGGAAGCACTAGAACTGGGAACGACTGCGAGAAATTCAATGTCATTACATTGAGGCTTGCCCAAGGCATTGTAATACTTGGCCTTCTAATTAGAATATCAAATATTCATTACTTCTATTTCTGAAATACTGTGAGTCTCTTCCTGGTGGAGGCGTGCTCGCTCAGATTAATTCAAAAGCTGAACTTCTTCAGTTAGAACCTTCAAAATTCGGAATCACATCCCATTGTAAGTTTTTAAACTCATTATATATTCAATTATTTTTTCATTATATATTGCTATTTAACATTTGTATTTCTTTTTTGGCACAAATTTTAGGGCAATCAATAGTGTAAATGACCACTTCGCGAACGCCGTTCGCTAAAAATAGCACGATTTTTTGCTTTCAATACATAGCTTCTAAACCGTTTGATATGTAGAAAAAACGAAAGCACCTACAAGTAGTATTACAACAAGGCTACTATAATGTGACTTCATTCTTGTACAACTACGAGAGGTTAGAGTGTACAAACAATTTTAGCTGACCCTTTTAGCTACCGCCTGCCGAACACTTTTTACCTTAATTTACTTCAAAGCAGACACTTTGACCCTCAAGCAGACACATGACCGTATTTACCAAAGAATCAAACTTTAGTTATTGGGGTAAAAAAAAAACATTGGAGATGTCAATAAAAATGTAAAACGTTTATTACAGAAATTAGAGCCCGAATAACTTAGATCTGTATGTTATGTTTATTAAAAAAAGGCACTAAGTAACAAAGCACAACATAGTAACGGACAGTATCAGTATAAGATTTTACATGTACAAAATAATACTACAGGTAGATCTATAGCCTTTAATTACATACATGAGTTTTGAAATATGGTATAATATGAAATAAGTTTAGAAATACAATAACATAAAATATAAAATAACATAGTCACTTTTCAGCAAACAGTGCACACAAAAGTTAGGTATTTGTTTCAAAGATGCACAATTTTGCGTGCATTGTGCATATCACCAGCCGTCACAAACATCACATTGGACCCAAACCTCTGTCCCTCCCCCTTTTTTGCACCCTTGACACATTCCTGCCAAAAAGAGATCCTCATCTATGTCTAAAGTATCGTCATCTGCAGCCATGTCAAGCTCCATTGTTTGAATCAGCTGTGAGTCCTCACTGCTGCTATCAGATTGATCTATTACTGGATAATTATTTACTTTCTTGGACTCCACTATTTTCATTTTTTAAAATCTCTTCTTCTTCTCTTTTGCGTCTTTTTTCTTCCCTTTCATACTCTCTTTTCCTTTTTGTAGCCTCTTTTTGTGCATGATTTCTCTTTTTGCTTCCTTCCCTCATGATGTGTCTTTTCAGTTTATTTTTTCTATTTCTTCCTTGTCTGCTACTTTCTTTTTATAATGCCTTCTCTAAACTCTTCTCACTGACCAAATTTGGCATGGTTGGAACATTTGCTGTTTTTTCTTGTTTTTATTCTCTCTAACAAAAGCAGGTAGATTTAAAATCTACTGTCAAGTTAGCTCTGACTGTGCTGTTTTTCGGTTCTTCTACTTCTAGACTGCACGGTTCTATTAGCCCCACATCTAAGGCTTAAAACTTGTTACATTTCTCTTCTTCCTCTTTGCTAAGGTTGTCTCGTGCAGTACTTATCATCATTGTCAGTTAACAAAAACAAATTATTAAATTTGTTACGACCAATTTCATCATTTAAATATTAAATAGTCATGCAGTGCTTTAAGTTGTGCAGCAGACAAATGGGACTTTGGTGGTGATGATGGTGGTAATAAATCTGGTTGGGAAGATTTGTCCATGATAGACCTATTTTCATCCTCAAATGGGCTGGGCCTCTATGACTACTTGTGTTTCATTCGCAATCGGTTGTGTCTCAAAGAGTGTCTGTGTGTAAGAAACTGATTGGATGTTTCTCAATGATTGTTTCTTTGTAAATTTCTATTGGCCTTATCTCAGTGATTTGTTTCTGTGTAAGATTCAATTGGCTGTGTTTCAGTGTCTGTTAGGAGTTTAGATATAGACTAGACCTAGATCTTTAGCTTAATTTTCCTACATGAAAAAGTGATCGCCATGAAGTAATATCCTACAATAAAACAAATGTACTTCAACGTGAACATGCCCTCAAAACGAACATTACTATTTTCAAATAACTCTATAGGCCAACGGCTAGACCCAATTTAACTAAATTTTTATGCAGAATGAAAGTGTTTGGTACGAAGTAAAATCAAACGTTAAACCTATTTCGTCGCGAACACCACTTTGAAACAAACATTACTATTAAAAAACACTGTTAAGTATAACAGCGTAGTTATAGACCTATTTGTAAGTGTTGATGCATTACCAAACACGTGTGTTTTCCAAATCGAACAGGAAGACTAGTCTTAACCCGAAAATCAACATCGTTCATCCTAGAGCATTGAAAGCATACATGGTGCAAGGATAAAATGTTGATACACATTTCCTCACAAAATAATCCGTCTAGGCAAATGAAACGATGAAATGATATTGAACAATGAAGAATTTCGACTTATGCGTGTTCGTTTTCGTGTTAGACAAGAAAAAAAAAATACAGCGAACGCTTTATGAAATAGAATTCGGAGCGTTCGCGAGGCGGTAACTTACTCTAGATGTTGTAATTTAAATGCTGTTAGTGCTATAAGTGCAAATCTTATTTTTTTTAAAATATACTTTTGCTGTTTTTAAAGAAATTAAATGATAAAATAATTTTCATCTTTTTACAAAAAATAAATCCATTTTACATGTATGTATACAATATTATGATATATATATATATATACATATATATATATATAAACTTTTTTCATTGGTAAATTTTTAGTATTACTTCAAATATTTGGTTAGGCCTTGATATATAACATATACTATGTAGGCATTTAATTTTAAATCAGATTCATTTTTTTTTTAATGAAAGATTATGCAAATGTTTTTTTAAATATTGCCATATAGTGAACTACATGATCTGCCTTTGAAATCGATCTATATGAAATTTACATCCTCTTTGTGTAATTTTGCTCAAATAAAATCAAGCTCTTATGTCACAAAATCAGTTGCTGCTAGTATATTTTCTTTTGTCAATGCACGCACTTTTTGAAGCTAGAACCTATTTATTTTTAAAACGTAATAGATCTACCCGCGATTTCTCATTAGACTAAATATGTGTTCACCTTAAAGAACAGTATAGTTAACACCCAATGTTAATCTCGACACCAAAATGCTTATTCTCTTATGTCTTAATTTTCAATAATTTAGTTTACTATCATGAGCTACCCCACATAGCGGATTTAGACGCAAAATATATATAAGACGAGCGTAATGCCCGTGCTATGCTAGGGAGAAAGCACCAAAAAATGCAACCCCTAAAAACATCGTTTTTCGACTATAAATCCCTTATATGCGAGACATAACAAAAAGTATAAATAATATAAAAGCCCAGGTCACTCACTGGATGTGGAACGCTGAGGAACGATGTACGACAGTCTACAGCAGTTTGTTAGTTGAAAAATCGTGTGGTGATTAGCGCTTTAAAAATATTTAATATAATGACGTCATTGTTTGGTGTGCATCGGTGCGCAAAATACAACCCCTATTATTAAATACTTTGCGTACATTTCAGAAAGTTTAATATTTCGTATTTATCGAAAAAGGACAAGTTAGTTGGGCTTTTGAAAAAAGGTTGGCGCCCTAGGCACCCTAAAAAGGGGGCGCCTCAGGCGCCACGGCGCCCCGGCACAATCTAGTTGATTATATTCAAAATAATTAGCACCCTCAAAAAAAACATTGGCATGCTGAACGTTACTTAACTCTCTTGCTGTCAAACAGGGACGGGTAGAGATGGAGGGGTGTATAAATATATACATATTTACATACATACACACATAACGCACACTCTGCAAAGTCCTTTACGGGGATTTTTATTTTTTTTTAAAAGTCACGGTTAATGACTTAAATATTTTAAAAGAACTCAAATGCTACATGTTGTCACTTTTTGGCCCAACCTGTATGTATAAGTTATGCCATAAATACATATAATTTGCAATGTATGTCTGTCGCGTCCGTCATTCCCGTCCGTAACGCTAATAATTTTTGAAAGCAAGGCACCAAAACTAATCAATACGCGGCAATGTGCAAAAAAAAAAATATCCCAATATTAAAAACAAACGGACAAATTTATACTTAAAAAGCTTAGGAAAGAACAAACGTTATTAAGGGGCCCGGCTGCAATATCAGTGATAATTTAATTTTTTCCTGCCATTTTACTCATGCCATATTGCTCAATACTCAATATCACGTAAAATTGATTGGGGATTTAAATTATTAACGTGCAGTATAAAAAAAAAAGTCATTTGTGGCCCCCTGTCCCGAGGTAATGAACATTAGGAATTTATTGCCCTATTGTAATGAGATATAGACTTTTGAGTTTTTATATACTAACATGGGGGCTGAATAGCGAAGTCAATAGAGCGCTCTCCTCACAAGCTGAGAGGTGTGGGATCTAGCCCACGTAAAAGCCTAAATAAAAATGTTGATTGATGCTTATTGCTCAAAAGTCCTCCGCTGACCTGCAGGGGAGATGGGCACCGCCAGCTGTCTCCAAAAGCTTCATGACGATCGGATGCATTGCTTATAAAGGACATGCACACTCTCTCACACACTCACACACACACACACACACACAAACATACTTTCATTTTTATATATCTAGATAAATAAGCAAATCATGGCATTAAGGGTTCCCTGGCCAAATTGTTGCAATTTCTTTTAATTTGTTCATTTCAATTTGGATCATATTTGATGTAGTATCAATATCTGTCGAAACCATGTCATAAGATGGGGAATAAAATCTTAATTTTTTATGAAAAGAGAATCAGGGCTCCCGGCCCTATGAGATGAACATTAAAGTTTTAATTCACCATGGAATTTAATATGAACTATCAAGGTCTTTTTACACCACATTTGGTTAAGTTTCATTCATTTTCCCAGTTGTAACGCTTAAACATTTTGTATACATCTCATATACACAAAAACAATTTTAAGGGCCCAGGCCCAAACGGTGCAAAAGATTAACTTTAAAATAACTGTTTATTTCAATCTAAATCATGATATTTTTTTTCAATTTTCCTTAAAGTTTGTTTAAAATCAGAATGGAAATAAAGAGTTAAACACATACGAAAATAAATATTTTTTGCCCCCGGCCCCAAAGGAATAGACATTAGAGGTTTAACGCAGTTTTAATATGGGTTATAAAATATTTATGTACTAAGTTTGGTAAAGATCTATTCATTTTACAAGAACCTAAAACTTAAACTAATTTGAATATATGTCATATAAGGAAAAAAAACATTCAGGGCCTCCGGTCCCCCATGAGTGTCAATTTTCACAATGTTTTTTCACACAAACTATGCCGGAAACGTGCTCAACAATTTTCCTAAATTTTAATCGTGATCGGATGAATGGTTTAGTGAGCTGTAAAGGACAAACTTACATACATACATTTATATATATTTGTTCAGATGAACATGTGTTTAAAATAAAGAAATTGAAGCTGAATTATATTTATTTTGAAAACTTCCGTCATTTTTGACGGGGGATACCCTAGTTGTTGATATAAAGCTTAATAACGTCAAACCATGACCGTGCCCATGACAGGCCTGTGCGTGTTTTAGTAAACTACAAAGAGCACCGAAACAGTCACGCTAATATTGAACCAGTTACGTTTGAGAAAGAACCCAAAATAAGTCAAGCCTCTTCACAGTTTAGAGAAAAATAATGTCTTCCCGGAACAATTTAATTTGACATATTTATAGTCAACTATTTCGTTTGACATTCTAAATGACATTTATTACTTATTATGTTTTAGAAATGTAACACTTAAAGCAGTTTTCAAAAAGTAAAGATTCCAAAAATATTCCAATTTTGGTTCAATATTTTCCAAATCAACATTTTTCTAAATTTTTTACACACTATTAGCTAAAAGTGTTAATTGTTTCTAAATTACACATCTTATATTTGACAGATTGGATTGGAGCAAATGATGTTCAAAAAGAAGGATCGTTTACGTGGAGTGACGAGTCCGAAGCAAATTTAAACGGCATGTGGGTTCCAGGCCAACCTGACAACTATAATAATAACGAGGACTGTGTTATGGTTTTTTCCAGTGGCAAAGATATCAACGATATTCAGTGTGGCACGCAGCTTCCATTTATGTGCGTTGAAAAACGTAAGTTTTGGGGTTTAAAGTTTTTTCCTAAATTTAGAGTTTTCAATTCCATGGTCTTCTCGGCAGGAAGTTGAAAACGGTTGGAAATTATATAAAGGAACATTATGTCCGCACTTGGAGTTAGCATTTAATTAATAAATAGAAATTATTAGGTTTACTAAAGGTAATTTTCAAATTAAATGTTATATTCTATACTAACCCCTGTCTGACACTAGCTCGAACTCAACGTTTACTACTCAAAAGTATTGAAAAAAGTGATTAAACGGCAGACGATTTTGGAACTCAAAAATTAATTGGATTGTTCTTTGAATTATATTCAAAGAAGAGCAACGCCAATCATAGGCGTTGGGTAAAATATATAACGTTGTTACACATTAAAAACTTTCATGTACATAAAATACCCATAGTTAATACACCTTAAATAAATTGCAGAATTCAATTTTAAAAGGAGAAGTCGCCTTAGGTCATGATAGTTCGCTTAAATGCTGCAATTAGATAATAATTTAACAAAGACTCATCCGTATAATAATATTATAATAAAATGATAATTTATAAAGCGCTGTATCCCAGCAATGAGCCGGGCTCACAGCGCTTTACATGTAGATAACAATACAAATATTAATTAAAGAAACATTCATATCATTCTCACTACATAAATGACAATAGGTTACACATCAGCTACGTTAATCATTTAAAGAAATGATGTTTCATTAATTTCAAAATAAATTTTTAAAAGATGTGTCTTAAGTGCAGTTTTGAATGACTTAGCAGTTGAAATACGAGTTTTGAAGTTCTGAGACTATTGACTATTGCAAAATCTTTTATCGTCTTAGGGTATTTTTGCAAGTTATAGCCTTCATAATATTATCTTAAGTTTAAAATTTTAAAATTTAAAATGTGAATTCTGAAGATTCCTTGCGAATTACAGCTTTTAAAATATCTATGCTATCTGAGTATCTTTAATGTCTTCGCAGATAATAGAAAATTTCAGAGAAGAGATCATTATTAAACGTGCTCACTCATCAATCGAAAAATTGTTTTTTACTCGGACTTTAAATAAAAATGACGAGCAATGAATGATTTCGGAGAGATGAATATAATTTGATGATAATAAATAAAATTTATTTTTGCTCTTTAAAAATGTATCCATTTAAACATGTTGTTCTGATGCAATAAAAGTGACTCGTGCATTGCTATTTACATTTCGTGAATTTTAATATTAAAACTGGTAACAAAGCCCGTCCGATGACAGGAATAAGAGTAGAGTGACATGTAGAAACTACAGCGAGATTGGTTTTGTAGGAGCTGTGCCATCCGCGGGTTGTTAATTTACAAAACACTTTATTTCCAATATGAAAGATTTTATTCAGATAACAGTAACACTACATCCACATCAACTGATTACAAAATGAAAATGAAACGTCACCAGTCGTAGCACAAGTCTGTCGGTGTACTAGCTTATGATAAATGTCAGAGGCGCTCTATTTTGGTAGTTGTTATGCAGAAGCGTTTGCAGGACATTGGCGTTGCAGGACAAGGGATGTGGACCCCCATTTTGCTGTTGGTGAAGTGCGGCCGCGTGAAAAGCCAACGTACAATTGTCCATGAGTGAAGACTGGTTCTGGCTAAAATATGCCGACTTTATCTAGAGTTTGTCCTTAAGACTTGTAGATGGTCATGGCAAAAGCTAGTTTGATTGTAAACTGTCGTCTCCGTAAAAAGAAAGGTAGATTTGTGTTTGCGGGGGTTAGGTAAATTTTGGAATAAAAATGGTTGTCGCTGCTGCAAGGCCAGTGATATTATGGCAATGATGATGTGTTGTTTCAACGATTTTACTACTAATCGGGTCCCATTACGAAGTCCTCGCTTTTTGTTCAAATTGCGTAGTAGAACGATAATTGCTCCAACTTTTATATTTAAGGCATTTCAGGTGGTGAAAGTCCACCTAAGAACTCCACAAGGTAATGGTTGGCAGTTTTGGGAATTGCCATTGATTCCTGGTAGTGTTGAGCCATATTTCTGGGGCTTCTTTGAAAAGATGAAGGAAGAATAACAGGTTTTTCCGGATGAATACCTTCATCAGCTGCTGCAGTGTGAATGTTATCCATTAAACCGGTATATTTTCCACCCTCAAATTTCTTTGGTTTTGTCGAATGTAATTAAGCCTGTTGCCTTAAGTTCTATCTTATGCATCCACGAAGTATTGCTGAGTCAGTTTCCGGCATTAAGGAACGGGTTAAATCGATCTCTGATAGTAAATCTGCGACTTTCGTATTGCATTTACGGCTTGGGCCTTCGTGGAATGTTTTGTAATGTTGATGGGTGGTAGTTTATTAATTTTAATTCTGGAGTCCAACTTTGTTCGCCGAAAGGAAATATTAAAGGATATACAATTGGTTTAAGGTGGAGTCAAGAATTCTAATCCTTTCAGACCTACTCTCATTGTTCAGAGACCTGTAATGTATTAAAAGGTTGCGCGCCATGGAAGCAAATGCCAGAGCACAGTTAATTGAATGGATGTTTGAATAACGTTTTTGTGATGCTGATGGTGAACGTCTGTCGTGAGACTCTCAATTAAAGGAGAGGCACGGATTGGTTGTAACTAGACTTTGTTTTTCGAGCAGCAATCACTAAATTTTTTGTCGTGGGACCTTTCGGCAAGAAAGTGTTTAACATTGCAAGATTAGCAGCGTATATTGAGATCGCCGCAACTGTGTGGTACGTGTAATTTTTCGTCAAACCTGGTCATGTCTACGTCGACGGTGTTGATGCGAGAGGCCTTTGCGCATCAAAGTGCAAGACGATCATTTTCCCTTATTTTGCTTCTTTGTTCATCTGTTGGTGCAGCACGTGCCATGCGTTGACGCTGTGAGTGTATTTCCAATTGATTGGCGGTATAGTCCTTTGACCTGTTTCGACGCAGTTCTCGGCGCCTTGCATTAATACGTCCCGTAGCTTCTTCAATATCGAAGACGGAACGCTGTCGTTTCGGTGGCATGTTATAAAGGAGTAACAGTAGTGATTAGCAGGAGTGACACAATTCAAGATGACAACAGAGTATTGAATGATAACAACAAAAACTGAACCAAATAGAACTCGTTTTCAACGTCCGAGTAACTTTTTAAATTGATACGGTAGTGATTATAGCCTCGTCAGGGCGACCCAATATGCGGCTGCATACGCGCTCGTCCACTTCCTGTTATTGCTATTCTTGCTAACATTGTTTATAAAATGATGTTTATAAAATTGAAGAGTTACAAGTATTCACTGCGCCTTTCATTGAACCTCCGATTCTATATGTGCATTCAAACAATTTCTAAAATATATCACTAAACCTAATCCAAAACCCTAAAAACTATCACTAAACCTAACCCAACCCTAAAAAACTATCACTACACCTAACCCAAACCCTAAAAGATATCACTAAACCTAACCCAAACCCTAAAAAATATCACTAAACCTAACCCAAACCCTAATAACTATCACTTAACGTAACCCTAAAGTCTATCCCTAAACCTAACATCAAAACAAACCATTTAAAAAAAAATCTTTATTCATTATCAAGTCATGAAGTATTGTTTGTAAAAAACAAAAACAAATAGGCATCAATAAGGTATCGAACCCCGGACCTACGAAGTAGCGTACTATCGTACTATCAATACGACCACACAGCCACATTCACCTTTGAAATTTTTAACCTTATAAAAAAATGTTACCAAGAATAGCAATAACCGGAAGTGAACGAGCGCGTATGCAGCCGCATATTGGGTCGTCCTGACGAGGCTATAATCACTACCAATTGATACACTTCAAGATGAGAACATAGTACAGAATGATGACCAGAAACAAATGCACCAAATATAACCCCATTTAAACGTCCTCGTTAATGTATTCGATTTGTCAATGAGATTATTGTTTTTCTGATTTGCTGAGGTAGTCTTTAGGAAATTGAGGGACCAATTGCTAAAAATGACGCCACAGAAATTAGCCTTTTAACCTTTTATTATATAGGAAAAAAAGCTTGGGGAGATTTTAGTATTTATGTAAATATTCGTTTTTTTTTCCATATTCAGCTTCATAATTTTCTCTCAAGAACAATTAATTAAACACTGGAAATTTAACTATAAATTCTTTAGCGCTAATTGATTTTGATGGTGATATTATAACTAACTTACTTTTGAACGGTAAGGTGCCATTAAGATCCATGAAAAAAAAAGATACTTCAAATATAATTTGCAAAGAAAAGCACAAAGTCTAGAATTTAGAGGAATGACTTAATATTAGATATCAGAGCGTTATTTTCGATCTATTCAAACACTTATTTGCTGAAGAAATTTAGGTCGCCTTTTATTAGGTATCAGCTATTATTCAGCAACTTTACAAGGTATTGTTGTTGAGCATATTGTTTCATCTTTACAACAATAAAAAAGCATAAACATTTGAAATATATCATTTATTTGAAGTAACCTTTATTACCACAGGTTGTGCATGGAATAATGCATTGTCCATAAATGGAAGGTGTTTCAAATACGTCAGTGAAAGTAAAACATGGGACCAAGCTCAGGTAATTGCTATGGTTTTATGTGGGCTTTCTTCGACTTAAAAACATTTAATATTAAGTTATAAAAAACGTATAGAAGTTTAGTTTAATCTTTTCTTTTTTTTACTTTTACATGTTTTTGTCATTGCCATAAACTACCACAACGACATGTTTAAAGAATAGAATATTATGATTACTATTTAAAGATGTTTCTATTTTATGTAATTGTAGCTGAGTGGTGGCCAAGTCTATTTAAAACAAAAATGAAGTCCAATTCAATTCTTGTAAAGATAAGCAACACGTTTAATGTCTCAACCCCAGAACGACACAGAATACACACAAGTCTTACTTCGTTCACTCTGCCTTTGTCCCTCTCTATCAACTAACACTAATTCCTACAGACCAAGGGCAGTGTGTAACCCCCCACTGGTCGTGTCCCTACTCATCACTTGACTGACCGCCCCGTGCTGCTAATACGGCTGTTATGTGGTCAGTCACTGTGCGTGAAATCTACTGACTTCGGGGGCTAGAATACTGGAGTACACCTGTAGTGACCCGCTACGGTCATCAATGCCGACTGCAGAGGTTAGCTCTAGCAGACGGCTACATAATAAGCATTTAATGTATGTTATTTACATATTTATTTTAAATTTTTACAACTTTAAGAAGTTTGATCCAAACATTTATGTTAATTATCATCGCTACCTAAAATTAAAGAAGTTTTAAATATTTGTTCAATACTTATATGACTAATTATGCGCCATTTCATATGATCTACTTATGTAAGATGTTGCTGCATGATTTTAAAGACCATTTTATTAATTATGTCCGATGGTTAAGACGCAAAAGACTTAAACGACCTTCCTATACATACGCTGTCAAAGCGCTTGATATGTCAGTAAATTTACCCAAAAGCTGGGTAAGAATACAATTGTCCTGGCGAGGTGACGGCCTGATAGTCACTCACCGCCAGACATTATCTAGTCACTGAAAATGCCGTGGTGGGGATATGTAGTCCAGTAGGGATAAAGCACGACGAAACACTAAGATCTATCGCAATTTATGGAAACTTTCTAGTGAGAGTCTGCGTAGACAGCTCGGGTTTCAAAGAAAGATGCCATAAACTTATCTTAACTTAAATATACAGACGCTTCTTTCTATGCAGAAGATAATTGCGTCCACAGACCATGACAGATGATCTGTTGGTATTAGATGCAGCGGTCACAGGCCACGGCTATGAGGGTTCCATGCATTACCCAGCCGCCTAACTATTGCTTGTTAGGTACCCTTTCTGACCTGGGTGACTCAGGGACTCCCTAGGCCCCGGGAACAAATCCTAGCCTTGGCATGGATTCAAACTCGTAACCACAGGTACGGCAGTCTAGCGCGCTGCCACTTATAAAATATTCCACAAAAAGACAACCAAAAAGTTATTGTGTGCCACTTGTGAGAAACTATCCTCGAGTTGGGGAGGCCGAGCTAAATTCACAGAGGTGGGAGGAAGTGCGCTCACACCTATGCAAATGAAAGTGTTTCCAGTCGTAATAGTCTTGACCGTCTCAAGATCCTCACTGGAATCTCTGGGTCGGTGCTCAATTTAAAAGAAAATTGTCAATGCTTCACTGGAAAAAGTAAACAGAATCGAAGCTCGAGGAGGCAATGTCATTCTTTAGTACATTACAGCTCACTTGAAGATAACGGGGCAGGAAAAGGCAAACATGCTTGCACAGCAAGCGCAGCCCAGCCCCATATTGATCTCCCAATGACCCAGCTGAGGCTGAATTTGATGAAAAAATCCTTTTTTATGGATAGAAAGCCTTAAAAGCTTGGGGAATAGAACAACTGCAAGGGTGATTGAATCGGACGTGCACCGGCTGAACTAGGAGGATCCATGGTGGGAACTGCCTAGAAGCACCTGTCTCTGATAACGCAAATACACACTGGAGACTGAAAGATAAAAAGATATTTGCACAGGTTGAGCCCAAACATAGAACGAGGCTGACACTTGTGTGTCATGGCTGAGGAGACAGTGGTACATCTACTAATCAATTGCTGTAAGGCGATGCGGTCGGGTCAGGAAGCACTAGAACTGTGAACGACTGCGAGAAATTCAATATCCTTACATTGAGGCTTGCCCAAGGCATTGTAAGACTTGGCCTTCTAATTAGAATATCAAATACTCATTTCTTCTATTTCAGAAATACTGTGAGTCTCTTCCTGGTGGAGGCGTGCTCGCTCAGATTAATTCAAAAGCTGAACTTCTTCAGTTAGAACCTTCCAAATTCGGAATCACATCCCATTGTAAGTTATTATATATTCAATTACTTCCTTTTTGTTTCATTTAATATTGTTATTTAACATTCTTTATGCCTTTTTAAGAATTTAGGGAAATCATAAAATGTTATAAGTTAAAAGTTAATTCTATAAGTGCCAATGGCGTAGCTAGGGGGGCGCGGAGGGGGCGGTCCGCCCCAGGCGGCACTCATTCAAAGGGCGGCATTTGTGGGCATTTGAAAAATAAACCCAGCTTTTTCCGAAAACCGTCCCTTTTCTTTTGAAAGGGGAAAACCATAGTGAAACAAAAATAATCTCAATTTTGAGTTTAAATTAACGGATTCGTGCAACATTTGTTTCCTTACATAGTGGTTGTTATAACTAACGCAGAACAGTTTAAACATTTAAAATCCCTGGAAAAAAGGTAACTATTTGTTTGAAAAATTAACCGGTATACGTCACAGATGGCACTTTTATAAGAAAACTGCACACACACAAAAAAAAGAACAACACATCATGGCTGCTCCGTTTTTTATCACACGACAATTTTAGCGTTGAAATTCGACATTCACAGGATGATGCGCTAAAAGTACCTATATGACATAGAGGTTCAAATATTGTGTTTAAATTGCAAGTAGTAAATTATATTACTGTTTCAAGTTTATGATGCGCTAACAAGTACCTATATGACATAGTGGTTCAAATAATGTGTTTAAATTGCAAGTAGTAAATTATATTACTGTTTCAAGTTAATGATGCGCTGAAAGTACCTATATGTCATAGTTGTTCAAATATTGTGTTTAAATTGCAAGTAGTAAATTATATTACTGTTTCAAGTTTATGATGCGCTAACAAGTACCTATATGACATAGTGGTTCAAATAGTGTGTTTAAATTGCAAGTAGTAAATTATATTACTGTTCCAAGTTTTATAAAATTATTGTAAGGTAACTTATTAAAAATTAAATTTACTTTGTTTTTATTGCATTAAAGTAACACATATAGCTTGCATTTTTTAAAATAAATATATGGTTATTCATTAAAAATGAACGATTATTCATTTCTCCGTTAATAAACATAACAATAACATAAATAATTCCAAAAAATACATACTTACAAATTTAAAGCGTCTTGGAAAAATGACATCTGAAATAACTAGTAAAACGAGAGCAGATGCTGAAATTGTACTCAGTTCATGGCAATATTTTACTTTTCTATGATATCTCAATATATGGGAACCCGTCTTTTTTAAATTAATGGACACTATGCAAACCCATTTGATGAAACAAAGATATATGCTAATACAGAACGCTCTTACAGAGAGTTGGAAATATTGACTAGATACCAAGTTAAAAGGAGAAAAATATGAGTGGGGAAAATTTAGAAGACGTGGTTCTATCTTTAGAGCAAGAAGTACAACGAGAAATGTTTCTATCCATAGATGTTATTATAAAAGAAAATAAAAGAATGAGGTGATGAGTTACATGTCCTTGCAAGAAAATATTCGTATACAATACTATACCGTCTAGGATTCTAAATGAAGAATTTGAACATCAATTAAATTTCTTTATTTACATTGATAAAGAAATCTTTGAGATTAAAAGAGAAAGGATCCAGGTTTTTATGTCAGTACACGGGGCCGGTCTTAGCTATTGCGGGCCCCTATGCAGCTTAGTATGCGAAACTGATTGCGAGGGCCCCAGTTTGGGTAGGGATAAAGTATTAATAAGGATAAGAAGTGAAAATTAAGATAGGTTGGCCCTATGAAAGCGCTGGGCTCACCGTGACCGCATAGGTTGCAGGAGCCTAAGAACAGCCCTGGCTGTACCTACACTACAAAATTAGGCGTTATTTTAAAAAACGGGGGGAAATGCAACCTTGATCTATTAAAATATATTTAACGGTAAATATAGGAAAATTCTTTATCCAACATTACAATTTTGCGGAGAATTGTTTTCAACTGCTATCAGTGTATCTAGTTGTGAAGGAGCTTTTCCAAAATGAAGTTGAAAAAAAATATGTTCGCTCAACAATAAGTGATTCAAGACTACAAAATCTACCAATATTGTCCATAGAACATGATATTACAAATAATATAAATTTTGATAATATAATAAACGATTTTTCGACTATGAAAGTTAGGTAAGTAAGTAAATTTATAAATCATTTAAAAAATATGTTTACATACTGATGTATACAATTTCTTTTTTTATTAAAAAAAAAATTCATATATTTATAAATAAAAAATAAAAGCATATTAATTGTTAATTTTTAAAAAAATTAAAAAATGTGGGTGTAAATTTGGAATATCTTTTGTCTCATTTGGGGCGGGGGGGGACCTGTGACCCTATAACTTTCTTGTGGCCTTCAAAACAATTATCTTGTATTTTTATAATGTGTATTTATAGGTTTATCATCTATCTCTTTTATTACTGCTTACATAAATAGGGCATACAATGGTAAAATTGTTCCCCACCTTTTACAATGTACTTCGTTTCAATTACAATTATTTATTCATGCTTATTTATTTATAAAAAACCATCACATAATTAATTTAATTAAGAGGCCGTCCATAAATGAAAGCCCCCCCACCCCCCACCCTCATACAAGAAGTATTTTGTATTTGAAAATGAGCATGTTTAAAATCATTTTTTTTTGTTTGTTTGTTTGGAAATTTAAATATGTTTTAAGTTTAAGGGTGCACTCTAACATCGTAACACGCGTGAAACAACGTAAATCGTCATTGAATAAAGTTTGGGTAATCATATATTTCAGTGTAGCTTTTATTTAAACTTGCGCGTTTTGAAGGACATCAAATGTGTGACCCCCCCCCCCCCGGTGGGTGACGTCATTTATGGGCGGCCCTTAAAAGGGCGGCATAATGGAGACCGCCCCGTGCGGCAAAAGCTCTAGCTACGCCACTGATAAGTGTTCATTTTTTTAACACTTCCGCTACTTGTTAAGAAAATAAATGATACAAATACAATATTTTTTCCCCTTTTTACAAATTAACCCATTTTATTTGTATGTATACATAATCATGTTTTATATATCCGTTCTTAAGAATTGTCGTAATCCGAATTTCAGTGCAAATCAGAACATTATATATTTTTTATATTGAAACGTTGTTTCATTGTTGCTTTTTTATAATATAAAATGACATATTTGAATAGGCCTTGATATATGATATATACTACGTAGGCATTTAATTTTAAATTAGAATAGTAAAAAAATGTTCAAGAAAGTGTATACAATTTTATAGAAAATTGCCATTTAGTGAACAACATGATCTGCCTTTAAAATCAGTTTATATAAAATGTATTCCCGTTGTTTAAGAATAATCACAAGGAGCAAGCTGTCATGTAACAATATTAATTTCTGCTAGTGTTATTTTTTGTTTGTTTATCTTATATGTTACAGACGCTCCTTCTGTACAGAAGATTATTGCGTCCTACGTATTTCTATGGTTTGTGTTTAGTCCTGTATTCTTACTAGAGTTTTAAAAGATGATAAAGTGGTGGCTTTCCTGGTTTCTTCAGGCAACCCATTCCACGCCCGAATACCGGACGGAAAGAAAGAAAACTTGTATGTGTTTGTTCTTGCATATGGAATAAAAAAGGTGTTTTTGTCTTTATGTCTATTTGAGGGTTGTATTAGGTTATCTTTGTGTTGTATTTCTAAATTAGAATTAATTGCCTTATGTATAATTACTAATTTACTCTTGGTTCTTCTATCCTCTAGTGTTTCAAGGTTTAATGATTTAACTAATGGTGTTACTCTTGTCAGTTTTGAATATTCTCCAGTAATGAATCTGGCAGCTCTTTTTTGGATTTGTTCTAACTTATCAATATTTTCTTTGGTGGATGGGTCCCATACTGAAGATGCATATTCTAGTATAGGTCTCACCAGGGTGAGATAGCATTTTAGTTTTATATCTTTGTTACATTTGTAAAAGTTTCTTTTTATAAAGCCTAAGGTTTTGTTAGATTTTTTAATAACTTCATTGACATGGGGATTCCAAGATAGTTTCTCATTTATTATGACTCCTAAGTATTTCGCATCTGTAGTTTGGGTTAGTTCTTTTCCATGAATGAAATATTTTGAATTTATTTGTTTCTTTTTCTTTGTTACTCTTAGCAGTTGACATTTTTCTGGGTGGAAGGACATACTCCAGTTAGTTTCCCATTTTATTAATTCATCTAAGTCTTTTTGTAAAATTTTGCTATCTTGTTCTGACTTGATTGTTCTATAGATTATACAATCATCAGCAAATAACCTAACTTTAGTTCCTGTTGAGATATTGTTGGGTAAGTCATTTATATAAATTAAAAATAGTAAGGGACCTAGGATAGTTCCTTGTGGAACTCCTGAGTTAACCTTTATTGTTGTAGATTTAGAACCATTAATTATTACAGTTGTTTGGTTTGTTGGTGTTTTTTTTTTCAATACACGCACTTTCTTAAGCTAGAACCTATTTTTAAGTCGTAATTATCGCGATAACTCTTTGCACTAAATATGTGTACACCTTGAAGAACAGTTCAGTTAATATAAAAAATTAATCTCGACACCAAAATGTTTATTTTCTTACATATAATTTTCAATAATTCTTTTTATTATCAAGAGTTACCCCGAATAGTGGCTTCAATAGCGCTTAAATGCACGATATATAAGACAAGCGCGATGCCCGTGCTATGCTACAGGGTAAACACAATAAAATAACTAAGTTCCGTTTTTTTATTCTCAAATTTCCCTTAAAATTTATAGATAAGTATAAAGAAATCAGGAAATTTTAAAAGCGATAAATCAAATTACTTCATAAAAATCAAATTATATGTTTCGAGAAAATAGAACGTTTGAATAATGTTAATATTACCCATCAATGTTGGTATTTCTGCTGTAATTACGCGTGTTTTTCTCTATGTACTGCACCGAAATAACAAAGGTCCTTAGCAGTTACCAAACACTAAGGGCCAAAGCTCAATTTCTAGTCACATCAATCATAAAAATAAAACAATATATTTCCACCTGTTACCTTTGGTCCTAAGAAAAATCTCTCTAAAACATCTATTCCATTTAATAGTCTAAGTATGAAATTAGTTCAAGACGAATAGGATAATTTTAGCTAGGTAAAATTTATGTCAATATTGATGTCTAGGTCAGTGTGGAAAAAATGGGTTATATGTTTAAAAGACACATTTGTTTCACATGAATAATCACTTAAAAACATTGTAGCTTTAAAAAATAATTCTGAGAGCTTGATCTTCTAATAAACTATTATGTAAAAAATCATAATATCTTGTTACATTATAAGTTGTTTGTGTTTTTTTTTCAATAGAACAGGCACTTTCTGAAGATATATATATAATACATGTTATATTAATCGTAATACCTTAGATATTTCTTTAAACTTAATATATTTACACCTTAAAGAACAATACCGTTGTTACCTGTAGCTTGTGCAATGCAAACTCATTGTTATAAATCAACCATTATTTAAAATAATTTATATTAACTTGTGGTGTCTGGTTGAGCCCTTGATTGTTTGTTTGCCAAAAAAATTTGTAGCGATTTTTAACCCACTTCCTCGTAAGTTTGCGAGCTAAAATTTTGCTGCATGACTGGTGGCGATGATAAAAAAGGATGTATAAAAAATTTTAGATCGATGGAATGTACTGTAATTAAATGATTGAATTTTGTATTATTTTATTTATTTCTATGTATCAGAACAAATTTTGAGATACAGTGTCGTAGTGCGTATTATATTGAACAAACTTTCCGGTTACGCAAGGAGGTGCGCATTATATTGACTTTAATTTTTTTAGCGCATTTTCGAGAAGTCGAATGCGCTATTGCACCCGTTTTGTCCGTCCGTCCGTCTGTCATCTTCCTAGATCTCAGCATCCATAAGTCCTAGACCCATGATGTATATATGTTTTTGTATGTCCTGACCTGCCATTTGTGCATCAACACTCAGTTACTCGATCCGTTAAAAAACCCCGTTAAAACTACCAAAAAACATTGCGAATCGAGAGATAACACTGGCGCAGGCAACGGCCGCCATTGCCGAAAGTCTTAGTATTATCAAAAGTATTAGTTTTTTTTTTTTGTTGACGTCATTAGAATATGTGTAAAAGTTTAGAGAGTTTTACTTCATCATTTGTGGTGACTTCAATCAAGATCTTAGCGGCCCAGGGGCAGAAATTAAAAACTTTTTCGAAACAAGCTTCAACATTCAACTACTTTCACCAAGATTGGAAACTACGATCTATCAAACGACAATTGACGGAGTATTTGGGCGATTAGCTGATTACAATTTAGAATGTTTCATTTATGAGTCCTATTTCAGTGACCACAAACCACTTGTAGTTAGATTAAAAAGAAAATAAAAAATTTTAAAATGTAAAGAAATGACTTTTAAATAAAAAAAATTCAGGTATATTCATTACACAAGAAAATTCATAAAAATATGTCTAAAATCTAAACACAATTACTGATAACTACATAATGCTGATATCTAACATAAGTACTGATACATAATACGAAAATGCGCTAACACGTCCTGAGTTCCAAAAGGGACCAGGCTTAACATGATTTTTTTTTTAATATATTCACGATCGGTAAACAATATTAAACATATTTTTCGAGACATTACTTAAAAACATTATTTTCGGATTGTCTTACGCTGTATTATAATGAACATCCTTATAATTATGTCTCGTAAATAAAAGATTTTCAGTCAAAAACTTGTATAAATTTTTTTTTTATATAAGTGGTTGTTTTATCATGCGTTAGCTCTACAAATACCTCTTCTTAAGATTACTTTTTTCATTGAAAATGCTCTCCAAAACATCATTTCACAGTCTAAGCATTAGAAAACATTCATTCCATTTCAAGTCTAGCAGTATGAATAAGATTTTTTTTTTATTTAGCCAGATAATAATTATGTGAACAATAATAAGTAAGGGAGGGGAAAATATGGTTTATTAGTTAACAAACGTGGCGTGGAATGGGTTGTCTGTAGAAACCAGGAAAGCCAATACTTTATCATCATTTAAAACTCTAATAAGACACGTTTAATCGCAAGGTTTGTGTTTAAAATTCACCTTGCAGGTTTAGATTAAGCTATGCAAAAGGCATATTAACAGTGCCTAAGCTATAGTGCTGCATTGGGCATTATTATCGCTCATGTCCTTACCAATAAAATGTAACCTTCAAAAAGGTGACTGGAGGTGGTTATTTTAAAAACTTTTTACATAGATCCTAAACTACCAAGAAGGTACAGAATATCTGTTTGTCATCTGATTTCACTTATGTGCCTTTCATATCTAATGTATATAATTAATTAGTCCTTTTTAATTATTTATAAGTAACATTTAACATTTTAAATGCCTGAATATTTATGTAAATATAAGCATATATATATATATATATATATATATNTATATATACATTTATTTATTTATTTATTTACATACATACACACATAACACACACAATGTTAAGTACTTTACGGACAATGCTATAAAAAGTATAAGTTAATTACTTTAATATTTTTCCAATAACTCATAAGCTACATGTTCTCATCTTTATTGGCCTAACTTGTATAATATGAATTAAGCTATTGTTGATATAAAACCTAATAACGTGAATGTATAACCGTTACCGGGACATGTGTGTCTTTAAGGTAAACTACAAAAAGAACCGAAACAGTCACGTTAATATTTAACCAATTACGCTTTAAAAAGAACCAAAAAAAAGGTCAGGACTCTTCACAGTTTGGAGAAAAAAATGTCTTCACGGAACAATTTAAATTGGACATAATTATAGACAACAACTTAGTGTGACACTCTAAATAATATGTATTAGTGATAATGTAGTAGAAATGTAACACTTTTCGGCAGTTTTTGAAAAGTACAAATTCTGAAAATATTCAAATTTTTGTCCAATATTTTCCATAGCAAAATTCTTCTAAAAGTAATTATTTTTGACACACTATTAGCTAAAAGTGTTAATTGTTTCCATTTTACACATCTTATATTTTACAGATTGGATTGGAGCAAATGATGTTCAAAAAGAAGGATCGTTTACGTGGAGTGACGGGTCCGATGCAAATTTAAATGGCATGTGGGTTCAAGGCCAACCTGACAACTATAATAATAACGAGGACTGTGTTATGGTTTTCTCCAGTGGCAAAGATATCAACGATATTCAGTGTAACACGCCTCTTCCATTTATGTGCGCTGAAAGACGTAAGTTTTTGGGGGGTTTTTTTAATAATATTCCTAAATTTAGAGTTTTCAATACCAATATCTTATACAACACAATAATTCCTGGACTGTCTGAACATGATATTGTGAGGGTAACCAATACAATAAAAAGTAAAATAAATAGGATGCCTAGAAGAACAATCCATCTTTGGAATAAACGCAATTTAATCAAATTACATCAATCAACTGCTAATTTCCAAAAACAATTCCTAAGTAAATTCAGCATAGATGGCCCCATAGAAGAAATATGGAATGATATAAAAAAAATCTAAAAACTATAATGGATGAGAATGTTCCAACAAAACTAACTTCAAATAGAATTATTAAATGCTGAATCAATTCTAAATTTTAAAAGTTATTAAAACAAAAAATAACTAATTTTAAAAAATTAAGGCTATTAATTTACAAAGGATACACAAAAAATACATAAAAATTAGTCACTTAAAGCAAAAACTTAGTCAAAACCTCCAAAATTAATATATAAACAATGACATTACTAAAGATAACAATAAAAACTTATGGTCCTTTATCAAATCCAAAAAACTCGAACCTACAGGTATAGCCACACTAAAAGGTTCCCATAATAAAAGCTATGTTGATAATTAGACTAAAGCTAATATCCTTAACACATATTTTGCATCATCAGTTTCTGACTCAGCGACAAGGAAATTTTAATAAATTTAAATAAAATGGAAGAAATAGGTAACATAACTTCAGATGAGATAGGCATACACTCACTTCTAATAAACTTAAAGATAAAGAAAACTACTAGCCCAGATGAATTGCCTGCCAGGTTACTAAAAGTATTAAGCAATAAACTGTCCCCAATACTGGTAGTTCTTTTGGAAATTAGCCAACGTAACGCCACCCTTTAAGAAAGGTGATAAATCAGACCCTGGTAATTACAGACCTGTATCATTTACTAGTCTCACATGTAAATTAATAAAATACATTAGATATAGTATAATAGTTAACCACCTTGACAAATATAATGCCCTATGCCCACATCAACAAGGTTTTAGAAAAAAACAGATCATGTGAAACACAATTAATAGGTCTAATAGATTAACTAATCAAAAGGCTTAGACAATAATGATCAAATAGATACATTATTACTAAACTTCTTAAACACCTTAGTTTACTTTAAAAAACTTAAATACTTTGGAATCTCAATCCCTTACATCACTGGATCAAAGACTTCCTTTTGGGTAGAGAGAACTTTGTAATAATTAATGGATCTAAATCTGCACTAATAGAGGTTAACTCAGGAGTTCCACAAGGAACTGTCCTAGGTCCCTTACTATTTTTAATTTATATAAATGATTTACCCAAAAATATCTCAACAGGAACAAACGTTAGGTTATTTGCTGATGATTGTATAATCTATAGAACCATTAAGTCAGAACAAGATAGCAAAATTTTACAAAAAGTCTTAGACTAATTAATAAAATTGGAAAGTAACTGGAGTATGTCCTTCCATCCAGAAATGTGTCAACTGCTAAGAGTAACAAAGAAAAAGAAACAAATAAATTCAAAATATTTCATTCATGGAAAAGAACTAACCCAAACTAATAATGCAAAATACTTAGGAGTCAAAACAAATGAGAAACTATCATGGAATCCCCCATGTCAATGAAGTTATTAAAAAATAAATCAAAACCTTAGGTTTTATAAAACTTTTACAAATGTAATAAAGATATAAAACTAAAATGCTACCTCACCCTTGTGAGCCCTATACTAGAATATGCATCTTCTGTATGGGACCCATCCACCAAAGAAAATATTGATCAACTATAACAAATTAAAAAAGAGCTGCCAGATTCATTACAGGAGAATTTTCAAATCTCACAACAGTAACTTGATTAGTTAAATCATTAAACCTTGAAACAGTAGTGGATAGAAAAACCAAGAGTAAATTAATTATTATACATAAAGCAATTAACTCCAATTTAGAAATACAACACAAAGATAACTTAACTCAAACCTTAGATAAACATAAAGATAAAAACACCTTTCTTACATTATAACAAACACATACAAGTTTTCTTTCTTCCCGTCCGGTATTCGGGCTTGGGATGGGTCGCCTGAAGAAACCAGGAAAGCCAACACTGCATCATCATTTAAAACTCTAATAAGAATGCAGTACTAATCACAAACGATAGATATACATGAGGACGCAATAATCTTCTAAACAGAAGGATTGTCTGTAATATATAAGATAAGATAAGAAACTGGAGGATGGTTATAATTTATATCAAGGAACATGTTGTCCGCACTTGGAGGCAAACGTTGAATAAATAAATATAAAGTATTAGTATATACTAGGATTACTTTTCATAGGTAATGGCATGATCTATACAAACACCTGTCTTACACTAGCTCGAACTCACCGTATTCTACTTAATATTGTTGAACATTACAATAGTGATTAAATGGCAGTAGATTTTGGAACTTGAAGTCTTATTGGGTTTTGGTGTGAATGTAATTCAAAGAAGATCAACGCCAAACATAGGCGTTGGGTAAAAATGTATAACGTTGTTAAACATTAAAAACTTTATGTACATAAAATACCCATAGTTGAAGTACAAGCTGAAATATTTATCACAGCTTTCACCTCAAATAAATAGCAGAATTAAACTTTAAAAGGAGAAGTCGTGATAGCTCGCTTACATGCTGCAATTCAATGATAATTTTTTTTTCAAACTTATCTATGTAAACGAGTTTGGAGTTCTTAGACCAGTGGCGTAGCTAGAGCTTTTGCCGCCCGGGGCGGTCTCCAATTTGCCGCCCTTTTAGGGGAGTCCACAAATGACGTCACACATATGGGGGGGAGAGGGTGTCACACATTTGAAGTCACTTCAAAACGAGCGAATTTAAATAAAAGTTCCACTTAAATATATGATTACCGAAAATTTATTTAATAAAGTTTTACATGGCTTCACACGTGTTACGATATTAGAGTGCAGCCTTACACTAAAAAATATTTAAATGACAAAAATTTGATTGGAAATATGCTCATTTTCAAATAGAAAATACGGCTTTTATGAGAGGGGGGATAAGCTTAGTGAAGTCACATTGAAGTAGGGGTCTAAGTTTTTGTGATGACGTGTGACCAGGGGGCAGGGGGTAAATTATCAGCCAAAATCGCGTGACATCATTTGAGGACGGCCACTTAAGTCAATCGTATGATTACTTTTTAAAAAATTAATAAACATTAATAAATAATGGTAATTGAAAGGAAGTACATTGTAAAAGTAAAAGGTGTGGAACATGTTAACCATTCCATTCCATATTTATGAAAGCATTAATAAAAGGTGTCGAATAATATGCTTTTGTTAAAGGCCACAAGAAGGTTTTTGAGGTCGCAGGCCCCTAAATGAGACAAAAAACATATTCCAAATTTACACCCAAATTTTTTAAAAAAGCAAAATTATAGTGTTGGGTACAGAATTTTCCAATCTATACTATTTAATATATTTAAATAGATCAAGGGGGCATCCACCCTGTTTTTCTAACATAATGTCTCTACTTGTAGTGTAGGTAAAGCCAGGGCTGGTCTTAAGCTACTGCCACCTATGCGGCCGCAGCGGGTTCACGCTTTCATGGGCCCCATCTATCTTAATTTTCACTTATTACCCTTAATACTTTATCCCTACACAAACTGGGCCCCGCGCATCCATTTTCGCATACTAAGCTGCATAAGGCCCCGCAATTGCACAGACTGGCCCTGTGTACAGCCATAAAAACCTGGAACCTTTTTTTCAATTAGTAGATTACATGATGGTATTATACACGAATATTTTCTTGCAAGGATATGTACCTCATCAGCCGGTTCTATTACTTTCTTTTATAATGTCTCATTGTACGACTTCCTCTAAGGATNGAACCCCATCTCTCGAATTTTCTCCACTCACACTTATTCTCCTTCCAGCACAGCGTTCAGTTGATATCCCCGACTTTCTAGAATCTATAACAGCGCTCTGTATTAGCACATAACTTTGTTCCATGAAATGAATTTGCATTAGTTATTTTAAAGAAAACGTGTTCACATTTGAGATACTAAAGAAAAAAAATATAGCAATGAACTGAGTAAAGTTCCAGCATCTTATCTCGTTTTACTAGCTACTAATTCAGATGTAAATTTTTTCCAAGACGTTTGCAATTTTTTAAATATATCTTTTTCGAATTTATTTATGTTATAGCGGTGTTTATTAACGGAGAAATTTCAATATTTTCAAGTTCTTGCTCTAAATCTTAATAATTTCCCATAAAAAAATATTATTTACGCATTGCTTTAATAGGATAGACGTAGCATTTTTTAATAAAAAACAATATTTTAATGAAAAACACAAATTATGTGTGCTACTTGAATGCAATAAAAACAAAATACATTTAATTTTTAGTAAGTTACCTTAAAATATTTTTATAAAACTGAACAGTACTGTAAACTACTACTTGCAAGTTAAACACGATATTTGAAGCCCCATGTCCATGTCATGTGGGTATTTGTTAGCGCATCATCCTACGCATATCGAAATTCCACGCAAAAACTGTCGTTGTGATAATAATAGTACATATTATTCGGCCCAGTGGTGATGGATTGTTTTTTGTGCAGTTTTTTTTATATTAGCGCCATTTATGACGTTATCCACTTAATTTCCCAAACAAATCAATTCCTTTTTTTTTTTTTTTGGCGATTTTTTATTTTTGAACGGGTTTGCGTTAGTTGTAACAACCACTATGTAATCCAACAGATGTTGCATGAATCCGCTAATTTCGATTCAAAATTAGGAGTATTTTTGTTTCACCTTGGTTTCCCCCCTTCAAAAGTAAAAGGGAGGTTTTCGGAAATGGCCTATTTTTTCAAATAAATGCCCACAAATGCCGCCCTTTAGATGAGTGCCGCCCGGGGCGGACCGCCCCCACCGCCCCCCCCTAGCTACGCCACTGTCTTAGACTATTGACTTTTATCAAATCTGAAATCGTCTTAGGGTATTTTAAAAAAAATTTTGCTTTTAAAATATTCTCTAAATTTGAAAACATTTAAATTGTGAATTCTGAAGATTCCTCGCAAATAACAGCTTTGAAAATATTTTTGCAATGTGAGTATCTATAAAAATGTCTTCGCAGATAAAAATAAAATTTCAGAGAGGAGATCATTAAACGTGCTTAGTTATCAACTAAAAAAAATTATTTTTGTCAGGAATTTAAATAAAAAAGACGAGCCATTTCAGAGAGATGAATATAATTTACGAGAATAAATAAAATATTTTTTTTCGTTAAAATGTCTCCATTGAAACATATTGTTCTGATGCAATAAATGTGGCTCGTGTATTGCTATCTTCATTTCATGATTTTATATTAAAACTCGCTGACGTGTCGTGTGTTGCAACGATCTCAGTAAAAATGGAAAAATTACAGAGACCCTTAAGTGATCTGTTTTTAAAACAATTATGTCAGAACCTTCGCGGATGTGTGGAAAAAAAATAATCCATGTTTCATAGCAAACAGATAAGTACATTAAAAACTTTAAAGCTTACCAAAACAAATAAGCGATTTGTCAGGGCCGGCTCCAAAATGAGTGATAATTTATTTATTTATTTTTTATTGCCATTGTACTCAAGCTATCAATGTCGTGTAAAATTGATTAGGGTTTACGTTCTTAACGTGCAGCAAAAAAAATACATTTTGGGTCCTCTGCCCCGAGGGAATGAACATTAGGTTTCATTGCCCTATAGTAATTAAATCTGACTTTGATTTATAGAGAGAGAGATGAACGCTTGGGGAGATTTTCATAATTTAATAAAAAGTCGTGCTTTCGATATTCACTTTAATAGTTTACTATCATAAACTTTTAATTAAACACGAGATATTTAACTTTAAATTATTTAGCACTAATTGATTTTAATGATCATATAATAATTAACTTACTATTAAACGGTACAGTGTAATTAAGGTCCTTGAAAAAAATCTTCAAAAGCAATTTGCAAAGAAAATCACAAGTCTAGAATTTAAAGGAATGACTTGATATTAGATATCATAGCGTTATTTTCGAGCTATTCAAACACTTATTTTTTCAAGTAATTTAGGTCACCTTTCATTAGTTACCAGCAATGATTCAGCAACTTTACAAGGTATTGTTGTTGAGCATATTGTTTTATCTTTACAACAATGAAGAAAACATAAAAATTTGAAATTTATCGTTAATTTGAAGTTAACCTTTATTACCATAGGTTGTGCATGGAATAATGGATTGTCCATAAATGGAAGGTGTTTCAAATACGTCAGTGAAAGTAAAACATGGGACCAAGCTCAGGTAATTGCTATGGGATTTATGTGGGCTTTCTTCGACCTAAACACATTTAATATAAAGTTATACAAAACGTATGGAAGTTTGGGTTAATCTTTTCTTTTTTTTACTTTTACATGTTTTTTTCATTGCCATAAACTACCACAACGACATGTTTAAAGAATAGAAATATTATGATTAACATTTTTAAAAGTTTCTATTGTGTGTAATCATCATTTAATTTATTATTTTGTTACACATTTATATTATGTTTTTATGACTTAAAGGAGTGTGATCCATATATTGATGTTAATTATCAACGCTACCTCAAAGTAAAGGAGTTTTAAATATTGTTTAATACTTATATGACTCAAAATGCGCCTGATAATATGATCTACATATGTAAAATGTTGTTGCATCATTTAAAAGGCCATTTTATTTATTATTTCCGATGGTTAAGACACAAAAGACTCAAACGACCATGCTATACATACGCTATCAAAGAGCTGGATGTGTCCGAAAATTTATACAAAGCTGTGAAAGAATTCTATTGTAACGGAAAGGGGACGGGCTGATAGTCACTCACCGCCAGACATTATCTAGTCACTGGAAATGCCGTGGTGAGCAAATATAGTCCAGTAAGGATAAAGCACGACGAAACACTGACTACTATCGCAAGTTATGGAAAATTCCTATTGAGTGTCTGTGTGAACTGCTCGAGGATCAAAAAAAGATGCGATTAAATTATTAAAAATTCCACGATTGTACCAGAAAACAGCAATTTTCTGGCAAGTGTTAGAAACTATAGCCTCGAGTTTGGGAGGCCGAGCCACATTCACAGGGGTGTGAGGAAGTGCGCTCACACCTATGCAAAAGAAAGTGTTTTCCAACCGAAGTAGCATTCACCGTGTCAAGATCCTCACTGGAGTTTCTGAGTCGGTGCTCGATGGAAACGAAAGTTGTAAATGCTTCACTGGAAAAAGTAAACAGAATTGAAGCTTGAGGGGCCAAGGTCATCCTTTGTTACATTGCAGCTCACTTGAAGGTATCGGGCAGGAAAAGGCAAACACGCTTGCACAACAAGAGCAGCCCAGCCCCATATTGATCTACCAATGACACAGCTGAGGCTGAGTTTGTGGGGAAAATCCAATTTTATAAATAGAAAGCCTTAGAAGCTTGGGTAATGGAATCATGGCAAGGGTGATTAGCCCGGACGTGCACCGGCTGAACTAGGAGGATCCATGGTGGGAACTGCCTATAGTAGCATCAGTCTGTCATAATGCAAATGCGCACTGGAGACTGAAAGATAAAAATATATAATTGCACAGGTTGAGCCCAAACAGGAAACTGGCTGCCACTTGTGTGTCATGGCTGAGGAGAAAGTGGTACATCTACAAATCGATTGCTGTAAGGCGATGCGGTTGGGTCAGGAAGCACTGGAACTGTGAACGACTACCAGTAGGGCAATGCCCTTACATTGGGGCTTGCCCCGGGCATTGTAAGACTTGGCCTTCTAATTAGAATATCAAATATTCATTACTTTATTTCAGAATTACTGTGAGTCTCTTCCTGGGGGAGGCGTGCTCGCTCAGATTAATTCAAAAGCTGAACTTCTTCAGTTAGAACCTTCAAAATTCGGAATCACATCCCACTGTCAGTTTTTATATTCATTATATTTTCAATTATTTTCTTTTTGTTACATTTAATGTTGTTATTTAACATTCATTCTTTTGTTATTTTTAATTCAGAAATGTTAAGAAAATCAGTAAATGTTAATAACTTAAATGATGTTAATGCTACACGTGCACATCTTTTTTTTTCTTGTTTGAAAAGAAAATAAATAATACAATGATAAAATATATTTTACTCTTTTTGCAAATTAATCCATTTTACTTGTATGAATACGTAATTATGTTATATATATACACCGATTTTCTATGTGAGTCGGCACTTAACAATTTCTTCAAGAGTCATGCTCCTACATACACGGAAAATTTGAGAATTAGTGATGAATCGCTTTTTACCATAAGAAAAACTATACTTGGACCCCCGGTCCCCCATGAGAGGGAATTTTAACATTCTTTTTTTCTAATTTTTGTCGGGAGCGTGTAGCTACTCATAAAATTTCCAAACTTGCATGCTTCTACCTACACGGGAATTTGGAGAATTAGTGATGAGCCAGTTTTGACTATAAGAAAAACTATATTTGTGCCCCGGTCCCCCATGAGAGGGAATTTTAACATTCTTTTTTGCCAATTTTAGTCGGGAGCGTGCAAGAATTAGTGATTTTCCATTTTTATATAGCCCATATAAGGTAAAAACCGATTTTTATCGTCGGGAGCTTGTATTTTAAAAAAATTTCCAAAGTTTCTTGGTGTTATCTACACGGGAAGTTGGAGAATTAGTGATGAGTCAGTGAGTGAGTGAGTCAGTCAGTTAGGTCTTTCCCTTTTATTATTATAGATAGATGTACATACAAACACGTAACACACACACACTGTTAAGTACTTTACGGACATTGCTATAAAAAAGTATAAGTTAATGACTTTCATATTTTGAAATATGCTAAATGTTCTCATCTTTATTAGCCCAACCAGTATACATGAATTATGCTATTGTTGATATAAAACCTAATTACGCTTTAAGAACAAAAAAATAATTACTTCACGAAATAATTTAAATTTGACATTTTTATATTTTATAGACAATAGTTTTGTATGACATTCTAAATAATATGTATTATTGATTTAGAAATTTAACACTTAAGGCAGTTTTCGAAAAGTAAAGATTCTAAAAATATTCAAATTTTGGTCCCATAATTTAAAAGAATTATTCTTCTAAAAGTGTTTTTTTACACGCTATGAGCTAAAAAAAGTTTAAGTGTTCTATGATACATATCTTGTATCTTACAGATTGGATTGGGGCAAATGACGTTCAAAAAGAAGGATCGTTTACGTGGAGTGACGGGTCCGAAGCAAATTTAAACGGCATGTGGGTTCCAGGCCAACCTGACAACTATAATAATAACGAGGACTGTGTTATGGTTTTCTCCAGTGGCAAAGATATCAACGATATTCAGTGTAACACGCAGCTTCCATTTATGTGCGCTGAAAAATGTAAGTTTTAATTTGTTTTTATTAAAATGATACTCCTAAATTTAGAGCTTTCAATTTAATGTTCTTATATTTGTATGACAAAACGTACGTTTTTATGATTTTAAATGGTTTACATTCCAATATATATACATGTATGTATGTAAATAAAATCGTAATAATGTTGATTCATAAACAACTGATGCAAACTTAGATTTTAAAACATTCATCCAAAATAAGCAATACACTTTAATAATCGCTTAATTAGGCATCATTTTTATTATACGAATAGGCAAAGATTGGTACTTTTCTTTTATTTGAATATACAAATATATGAAATTTCTTTTTAATGTCAGAATAATAAAATATTACTTTTAAGCTGCAGCGAGAACAGACAAACAACCAAGTGAGTAATGAAGCTATGTTGTCAATGTATTAAACACAAAGTATGTTGACGTTAAGTCATTAATTAATGTATATAAATATATAATAATAGTAATAAATCAATCACCTTCATAATGCTTATGATAAATTGTAAGTGTAAAATTCTAAAAATATTTAGAGTTATAATAATATATAAATATATATAATATAATAAATATATGAACTCTGTGTTTTAATAATAAGCTCTTGACATTCAACCTTTCATTTCTATCAAACGCTTTTTAAAAAACTCGTCTTAAATCAATGTTTGTCTATCGGTACCATCAAACACTAATACGTCCAAATTTTTTAGCCTATAGACATTCTTACAGCACAGAGACGTCCTCTAGCACAACTGACCTCCTTCCCGATTTACACTCACGTAAAGTCTCAATCTTGGTCTTCTTAAATCTTTGTTCAATCATCGATCGCATTGACCACCCAAACACTACCCAGAACCCAACAAAATTAATTTGAAATTTCTGGCACAGGACCAGATTGGTTTCAGTTTTACATATCCAACAGATCACATGTTAAGTCCTTGGATGGATGTCTCTATCACATTTGTAGTGTTTCATCCTCTGAGGCCTACAAGACTGCAATAAAAACGCATCTCTTCAAACTTTTCTGTCCAGAAATGTTATACAATAATCAAACATCTCTTTAATGATAATAACATTATATGTTGTAGTTGGTTTATGAATGTATACATTTAAATGTATTGATGTTTTTATGTGTTAGTGTTTTTGTCTGAAACACTGTGAGCCCAGTTGTTTGCTAGGGTCATAGCTTTATAAATTATCAAATCATTTTTAGTATTATATATATTTATTTAACTTATAAGATTATATTTATCATAGGAAAAACATTTAAACTTTATTTCATAAATGTTTTTGATAAACAAAAATTTCAGCTTGTACAGCAGTCATTGACCTCATTTACGTCTTGGATTCCTCCGGTAGTATAGGAAAAGAAAACTACCAGAAACAGATCAACTTCACAATCGATTTGGTTTCAAACTTTCAAATTGGACCAAGTAATGTCCTTGTCGGGGCAGTAGTTTTCAGTTATTTAGCTGAGAGATATTTTGATCTCAGAGATTACCCATCCATTTCTGCTCTCCGCACGGTATTGATAGTTATACTTTTATAATTAAAGCTAGTTTTATAATATTTTTATGTGGAGAATTAAGTTGTTTTAAATTCCAGATTTTAACTTTATTTATCAATGCGTAGAATATTCTTTACAGTTAGTTAATATATGAAACAATATCAAATTCGATTGATACAAAGATAAATGATATGTCTTTTTGTTATATATCCTGCAATTACAATTAACATATGTAAGATGTGGTTCGTTATTGTAGGCTCTAAGTGTAACCCCGTACATGAACTACACATCACATACCGACAAAGCTCTTGATCTCATCATCAACGATGAAATGTTTACCACTGCCGCTGGTGCCCGCAGTAATTCTTACAAAACTGTCATCCTCATCACTGATGGCGCATCTGAAAACCCGAGAAAGAGTAAGTTATTTTTATTAATCACCTTACGGCACATGTAGCTTAACTCAGTGAAAAACTTTTCATCTTAATATATTTCATTATAGAATATGAATTGCGAAAAGTTTTGTACAAAGATTGAAGAGCCACACACACATAGGAACTATCCAAAACTGATATTTTCTTTTATTCTTGATTCATCTGCTTCTGATTGATGATAGAGTAGTTCATACAGTTTATAAAATGTATAGTAAATTAGATCCATTTATCTGTACAAATGCCCCGAGGAGACGGTGGCCCACGTACTAGAATGTTGCCCCGAGTTGGTCGGGGTTTTGGGTGGTGAAGTTGCGGTACCTGCTGAGGATTACCGCTATGGCGATGCCGGAATGATGAGGCTCGCCTGCGAGAAATTGAACCCGGTCTAACGAGCCTAACGGCTCGACCCAAAAGAGAATGTACATTCATCTGTACAAATGTACCCGTTGAGGGTCGGGTAACTCCGAAACGACCGTTTCGTCACCTCAATTAACTAGTAACGCTGTTGAGCGGTGCCGGTTTAGGGCCAGGAGCGCCAGTACGGAATAGCAAAAGGTACCGCTAGGAAACGCTTTTGGACGCCAGCTCTGAGGAAACCTTCCAGTGGGGGTTAAATCCTAGGCAGGTCAGTGATGATTCCACGCTTTGCGGCGATCCTAACCATAGAGACTCGTAAGCTTTGCCGTGGTGGCGCCAAAGTGATACTATGTTGATAGCGAGTCACAGTAGGAAATTCCACACCTCCCTCGGGAGGCACACTTTAGTGGGAGGCGTTTTCGACCTAGTGTCCAGGACGCCCAGGCGGCCGCTTGTAGCAGCGACCGTTCCGGGGTGGGGCTTCTCAGTCTTTACGTCCCCTAGGGGGCCAGAGGGCTGAGGGGGTTTTCCGGGAAGCCCCATGAAGAGCGCAGGCTCGTGACTGCTGATTTTCTTCCACATGTAGGATCTGTACAAATAAATGAACAGGTTTTTCCATTAAAATAAAATAATAAATTAACCAACTTGTTATGGCAAAAATAATTTCTATTATCTGTTTAATTATTATTCGTTTTAAACTTGTAATCTTATAATTATTTGCCCTTTTGCTAGCCACCCCCCCCCCAATACACTCACAAAAACACTCATTTTCTTCATTATCTTCAGCTTTACGAATGACTATTTTAAATCCATTCCCTTAATTAAGGTAACTCGAAAGTTAGAGATCGTGAAGTTTCCTCGACAATTTAAAACGTTTAAAACTGTACTACTTACAGGCAAATGAAAAAAATACCAACTGAAATTTTAATGTTATCTGTACTAAACATTTAGAGGTTAAAATGAATGTCTGCAATCTAATGTTTACACTACGACGCCAGGTAGTAAACTTAGGCTGAAAATAATAGAACATAAATGGCTATTTCATAAAGACTTTCATGAATTTCAATTTTAGATGGGACATGAACATGAAACTGTATATTTTCAATAAATCGATCAAAAAACTTCTTCCAATTAAGATGGAATCTCTCAAATAAACAAATCTGTTTATCAGAATGTTGATTTCTTTTTAAAAATTATTCTCAGCCCAACTAGCTGCCACACGTCTCAAGTCTCAAGGGATTATCATCAACGTTGTGGGTATTAGGGATGCGGTGGACTCTGAGATCCGGGCCATTGCAAGTGGTGCTAGAAATGTCTTTAAGGTTAACTCCTTTGATGCTCTCAGACAAATTATGCCGTCAGTAGCCCAACAAGTGTGTCAAGGTCTGTATGACTTGTTCAAATAAAAATATTTTAATTGTATATCTGTGTTAATTCATTTTAAATTCAACAAATGTCATATATATCTATAATAAAAGAATATTTTACATATAAACAACATATAAGCAAATTATATAAATCATATACACAACCTATATTATATAAAAAATATACAATATATACACAAAATATATGCAACCTTTTGATAATGTATATACAACGTATTTGACTCATTTGTCAACAAATATAAAATATTACACAAAAAATTGCATTAAAAACAAATTTTATCACCTAATCCTGGGATTTCTCACCTTCTATTCTGATTAAAACTTATAAATGCAATTTTTTTTTCATTTATTCATTTGTAAATTATGTTCCACAATTTGCTCTAAAACTAATATACATTGCATCGACACAAAATAATTATGTACATCCTGATTTGGTTGTTTATAATTTGATTAATCTAAGAAAGTATAATTTATTTAGGCTATACTCTAAACTAAATCGTGTAGATCTAAGTTTTAAACTTCCTTCCAAGTAAACAAATGCATACATTTTTTTTTTATCTGAAAGAGATCGTAGTGAATGAATCTATAACTATTTTTATTTTTCACTAGTTTATAAAATTTCAAAATTTTCTAAAAATGTTGCAAACCTTTTTAAAAATATTCTATTTTGATATCTAAGTCATTAATTCGCTGTCAGTGTTTTATAGATTAAATGCTTACGAACTTAGATTCTTATCTGTTGACTCCCTATATTGAAAATCTTAAAAGAGAGCGGGTTCAATCTTAAATATCCAGAAAGTGTTCCCTCGTAAGCATTTTTCGTTAAACAAATTAGCTTTTATGTTTACTTTCATATAAATTATAACTAATGTTCCAGTGACACAAAATTCAAAAATAGGACCCTGATTTACGTCGTGATTCTATTCATAGTGAGATGCCATTTCCTATTGGATCAATTACCCCAAAGTGATCTTTTCATTATTTTATGCCTCTCAACAATTTGAACATATGTCCCGAAGTATTTCTTTCCTCATCAAAATCCCGCATTTACTTGTCGCAATGGTTTTCAAATTTGTCAGTTCATGAAAAATTTCATTTTATTATGAAAGTTATAAGGATTACCTTAATTACAGATATGATATATTATTCTTATAATTTTGAAAGTCCTCGAAAATCTTCAATCTTTTCAACTTGTACAACCATGTCAATAAGAATCTATAGTAACTAAGCCATAACGTTCTATCGAGTATCTTGTTACTGTGTGAAAATATTGCTTTCTCTATGATTAGGGGTAAGGCAAATACTGTGGCAATCAAAACTAACACAATGGACGTAATAATATTTCTCATTTGAATAAGGAGTTTTTAAGAAATTAACAAAGAATTTTTAATGACATTTAAAACAAAAGTTCTAAGAAATTAACAAAACTCATAATAAATATGGCCAAATATTTATCCCTAATCGCCTAATTATTCATCATTATTGTCTATCCAATAAACAAATATCTCTTTTCATAAACTACTTAAATTTATCAGTACTGTAGAGTATTCCTCCGTAGGAGAGGGGCAAATCTAAATATTCATTTTATCTCTCGCATATGGGGCACGTGACGCATCGCACTGATGTGCAAGGATTGACCTCTCCACCGAGTAGTTGCTGGATAAACTCCTCGACGAGAACTCAGATGGGGAAGTGCCGTTCCGCTTTAGTGGGCCAATGAGATGATAACTGAGTATTTCTCTCTATTTGCATAAACTATAAACCAAAAAAGTATTTATACAAAAAGTAAATAGAGAAATGTATCCAGTTAAAAAAAGCATTTATAATACAGAATTTTCTTTTATTGCTCAATGCGTGTGAAGTTGTGATTGTTTTCTTCGTCTTTAAGATTATGGGCTTGTTTACAGTTTATAAGTGTAAGCATTTGAACACCATAGAATATAGTTTCAATAAATATTCTCTCAGGACTTTGATCAATTTGATAATGTTTGCTTCTGTGTATCTCGAGAATAGATCCCCCGAATCAAAAATATTATATAACTGTCGTGTTGTTAAAAGTTAATAGTTGTTTCTTTAAAATGTATTGAGTTTCTTTTTTTTTTAATTGTTTTAAAACTTCTAGCTGGTTTTCCCACATGCTCTCTGCGTACATATGGCTTACGGTGTAACCAAGGGAACGACTTGCGTCGATGCAGCTTGGCTGCCATTGGCGTCGCAGGAACTGCCGGTATGTACATAAGTCTTATGTATAGACCGCCTGTAGGTGCTCCAATTCCTGATTTTCTTTCAGGGTTTACTCCCTTAGCCTTTCCCGCAAGGCAGGTATAGCCGCAAGGCAGCGGAGGATTTGTATTCGGAGTTTCCTTCTCCTAGGTGAACTACTAGCCAAGGTTTTAACGAGCATCATCTACCCGTAGGGGTGCCAGAACCAGGATTTGAACGCGTGACCGATTTATTATTTTTATTTTGGAATTTTTAGTGCCGCAGCGCACTAACACTTTGACCACCGCGCCTTGGTTACACCATTGACGTGGAGAGGGGGATATGCTGTATGGGCAGCAGCTAATTCTCCATAACACTCGCCCAGGCTTGCATCACCTCTGGAGAGGACACTCCAGCGTCGCCGCAAGGTGTCGACAAAACACGGGAAGCAGCAGTTACCAGTTATAAGCCAAAGCTCAATTGACGTAGAGCTAGGCGCCAGGGGCTGCTTCCGACGGTGGGAGAGACTACCAATGTCTCACTGGACAGCTACCGCCCGCCTCAAACTGGGCAGCCCCCAGTCAAATAGGTGCTATCCCGTCATGGCCTGCCTTCTCCACTGGGTGCGTGGAGATTAGAGTACCACTCAAAAAGTGGGCCACTAAGCCCTGCACCAAGAAATACAAAAAAGAAAAAGAAGACCCCAGCTCTTCGAATCGCTAGCTGGAACGTGAGGACTATGTGTCCCGGCATCACTGATTATCTGCAGTCCATAAATGACACACGGAAGACAGGAATAATCGATAGAGAACTTAAAAGGCTAAAGATTGACATATCATGCCTTCAGGAGACCAGGCTCCCAGACAACGGTTCACTCAAAGAGGCCTATTACACCTTCTTCTGGCAAGGCAGACCAAAAGACGAACTTAGACAGCATGGTGTGGGTTTCGCTGTTACAAACACTCTTCTACCATCCATTGAACCCCCGTCATCAGGCATGGAGAGGATCCTCACTCTAAGACTCAGAACGACTGCGGGCCCAGCAAACATTCTTAGTGTGTATGCCCCAACCTTCTATTCAACTCCTGAAGAGAAGGACCAGTTCTATGGAGCGTTAGACCAGGCAATAGCCAGCATCCACAAAGACGAGGCAATCTAACTCCTAGGAGATTTCAATGCTAGAGTGGGGAGCCTGGCCCACCTGCCTTGGACTCCTTGGAAGAGGAAAGTTAAATGAAAATGGACAAAGGCTTCTGGAATTGTGCTGCTCACGAGGCTTATGTGTGACCAACACTTTCTTCAAGTGCAAGGATATACATCAAGTATCTTGGAGACACCCTCGATCCCACCAATGGCACCAGCTGGACCTCATTATCACCAGGCGTGCACAACTAGCTAGCGTCCTACTCACTCGCAGCTATCACAGTGCCGACTGTGACACGGATCATTCCCTTGTCGCCAGCAAAGTACGAATAATGAGGAAAAACTCGTACCACACAAAGAAAAAGGGAAGTCCACGCATCAATACCTCCTGCATGAAAGACCCTGCGATAGCGCAGCTGTTCAAAGACAAGGTGAAGGAAAGTCTCTCAAAGATGTCCCCATGCGTCACCATTGACTCCAAATGGACGCANGACTGGTTTGATGAACATTGGGACGAGATGAAACCTGTCACTGAAGCAAAAAGGAAAGCTCTTATGGCTTACAAGGAAAAGCCTACACCCGACAGGTTGCATGCCTTAAAAACAGCCAAGTCACTTGCCCAAAAGGTTGCACGTAAATGTGTCAATACCTACTGGCTTAAGCTCTGTTCCAGTATACAATCAGCTGCAGACATGGGCAATGCAAAAGTCATGTATGAAAACATCAAAAAGGCAACTGGCCCCTTGACGTCAAAAGTTGCTCCCCTAAAGTCCAAAAGTGGAGAAATTATTCAAGACCAGGCAGCACAGCTAAAACGGTGGGTTGAGCATTATCTGGAATTGTATTCAACAGTTACCACAGTCTCCAGCACCGCTCTAGATGACATCCCAGATATGCCACTCATGGAAGAACTTGATGTCGTGCCCACACAGGAAGAGCTGAGCAAAGCAATTGACAGCCTAGCTTGTGGAAAAGCGCCTGGGAATGATGGAATACCACCAGAGGTTCTAATGAGTAGCAAGACAGCTTTACTCCAACCATTGCACGAGATTCTGTCCCTCTGCTGGGAACAGGGCTTCATCCCCCAAGACCTAAAGGATGCAAATATAGTGACACTATATAAAAACAAAGGTGATAGGAGTGATTGCAATAATTATCGCGGCATTTCACTCCTTAGTATTGTAGGAAAGACCTTTGCCCGCGTTATACTAACACGTTTACAGAGCCTAGCATCCCGTGTCTATCCAGAATCTCAGTGCGGTTTCCGGTCCGGTCGGTCTACCATAGACATGGTGTTCTCCATACGACAGCTCCAGGAAAAATGCAGAGAGCAGCAGATGCCACTATACATTGCATTTGTGGACCTTACAAAAGCCTTCGACTTAGTCAGTCGCAACGGGCTATTCCAAATACTGGCAAAAATTGGCTGTCCCCCTCACCTACTTGCCATCATTAGACAGTTCCATGAAAATATGCTTGGCACAGTGCAGTTCGATGGAGCTAAGTCAGAGGCCTTCCCTGTCAGCAGCGGAGTTAAACAAGGTTGTGTACTCGCACCAACACTCTTCGCAATATTCTTCTCTGTACTTCTTCGATACGCATTCAAGGATAGCAGTGAGGGAATCTGGTTACATACCAGAGCTGATGGAGGACTTTTCAACACTGCCCGCCTCCGAGCCAAGACCAAAACGACGGATGTCCTAATTCGAGAGCTACTATTTGCGGATGATGCGGCACTAACAGCACATACAGAATCTGGTTTGCAACAACTCGTGTCAAGCTTCTCCAATGCCTGCAAAGAATTTGGTCTGCAAATCAGCTTGAAAAAGACAAACATCATGGCCCAAGACACTCGACCTCCTCCTACCATAAATATCGATAATGAAAACTTGGAGGTTGTGGACAGCTTCACCTACTTGGGATCCAAGGTCTCCAATACACTGTCCATTGAAGAAGAAATAAANCGCGTTATACTAACACGTTTACAGAGCCTAGCATCCCGTGTCTATCCAGAATCTCAGTGCGGTTTCCGGTCCGGTCGGTCTACCATAGACATGGTGTTCTCCATACGACAGCTCCAGGAAAAATGCAGAGAGCAGCAGATGCCACTATACATTGCATTTGTGGACCTTACAAAAGCCTTCGACTTAGTCAGTCGCAACGGGCTATTCCAAATACTGGCAAAAATCGGCTGTCCCCCTCACCTACTTGCCATCATCAGACAGTTCCATGAAAATATGCTTGGCACAGCGCAGTTCTATGGAGCTAAGTCAGAGGCCTTCCCTGTCAGCAGCGGAGCTAAACAAGGTTGTGTACTCGCACCAACACTCTTCGCAATATTCTTCTCTGTACTTCTTCGATACGCATTCAAGGATAGCAGTGAGGGAATCTAGTCACATACCAGTTGATGGAGAACTTTTCAACACTGCTCGCCTCCGAGCCAAGACCAAAACGACGGATGTCCTAATTCGAGAGCTACTATTTGCGGATGATGCGGCACTAACAGCACATACAGAATCTGGTTTGCAACAACTCGTGTCAAGCTTCTCCAATGCCTGCAAAGAATTTGGTCTGCAAATCAGCTTGAAAAAGACAAACATCATGGCCCAAGACACTCGACCTCCTCCTATCATAAATATCGATAATGAAAACTTGGAGGTTGTGGACAGCTTCACCTACTTAGGATCCAAGGTCTCCAATACACTGTCCATTGAAGAAGAAATAAACAGCAGAATCGGCAAGGCAGCCGCAACAATCGCTAAACTAAATAAGCGGGTCTGGCAAAACACCAAACTAACGGAGAAAACCAAACTGTTTGTCTATCGAGCCTGTGTCATCAGTACACTACTATTTGGGAGTGAGACATGGACCACTTATACATCACAAGAGCGTAAGCTTAACAGCTTCCATTTGAGATGCCTGCGTCGCACCCTGGTATTAAATGGCAAGACAAAGTGCCTAATAGTGAGGTCATAATGCGTGCCAATACCCAAAGCACGTTCTCAATTCTTAGTGAGAGACGACTGAGGTGGCTAGGACATGTCAAAAGAATAAGCCCCGGCCGCATCCCGAAGGACCTCCTATATGGTGAACTTGCTTCAGGAAAGAGGAAAACAGGTCGCCCACGCTAGCGATTTAAAGATGTCTGTCAAAGGGACATGAAAGCAGCCAAAATACATACAAGTGACTGGGAGTGTAAGGCAGAAGACCGATCTACGTGGCGCACAGTTGTCAAAGCGGGCGTCATAGTAGCCGAGGAGCGAAGAATGGAGGAGGCTGCAGACAGAAGAGCTAGGAGAAACATTTGGAAGCACAGAACTCGTGTGTAAAAACTGTGGCAAAGACTGTCACTCAAGGATAGGACTGCACAGCCACTCGAGAAAATGCAACCCAACCCAACGGTGATGCACCATCGTCTCACGAGACGGAAGGATGCCGGATTTAGTTTCTTTTTTTTTTTTAATTTGTTTTAAAACTTTTAGCTGGTTTTCCCACATGCTCTCTGCGTACATCATTTTTGGAAGTGACAAATGTTTTTGTTAGTGTCCTCCAAACATAAAAGTGTTTTTATTTGGAGATGTTATATTCTTTTCTTACCTTGTTTCCACTGTTGTCAGTTTTAGTTTGTATCTGCTTGTCTAAAATAGACGCCTTAGTTCACCGTTGACCTATATGGAATTGAAGATCTGCTATCCAAATTTTACATACACCAATAAAAACAAAGCATTTGTTAAGTTAAAGATTAGTTTTAATACCGCAGATTTAAACGCCGTGTTATAGTCTTATCAACATATTTTTACCGTTTTTTTAAAATGATTGTTCCGTAACTAGCGTCATCACATGACCTACACATTTTTAGTTGCACTAAAATCTCAAGATAAGTCATTGAAATGGCGTTTAAAAGCTTCCAATAACTCATGTCGTGTTGATGCTTATTATTTGACTAGAGTCATGTCTCAATTTCTAAAACAATAGGGCTGGTACTCATTAAAATAATTTTGTTCGATTAGGCGGGAAAAAATGAATCAATTAGTCGATTAATTTCGATTAATTATTTATGACGCATATCTAGATACCGTTAAATTGCTGTTCATTATTACGCGAAATTGGTTAAGTCACGGTAATTCCATGGCTCCAAAAAATTGTGACAATTTCTGTTGTGAAAGAAATAAGTGAGGAAAACTATTTTGTTTACTTATGCACGTCTAAATAAATAATAATAATAATGATACGAGAAGGGAAAAGTATGTATGTAATTATAAATTATTAATATATTGGAAAAAGTATGAGAAATATTTTTTTAAATTTTAATCGAAGATTAATCGATCAAATTAATTTTAATCTATTAAAATTTTATCGATTAATCTATCAATTAATCTTTTAATTTCTGCAACCCTGTTTAAAAGTAAACATTCTTCGCCTGATATATTTTCTTTTTTGTCGTTTTCAAATATTTGAGTAGCCATACCATTTTTCTTTTAATCTGAAAATAGAAACGTAAAAAGACTCTTAAAAAAAGAGTCTTTCATGGTAGTTGGTTTTCATAACAGAAATGATTCCATGTATGATCGACACGGTGTCACGTTCTAATGAGAGTGCATTTTAAAATAAAGATCTAAATTAAATTTATGAAGGAAAAAAACGTTTTTTTCTCAAAATCGAAACCAAGGATCATATAATTCACATTGACAGAAGAAACATAACGTGTACAGCAACAAACGAAACACCTAAACATTTTTTTTATTGAGTTCTAGGAATAAAAGATTCGTAGTTGTGATTACTCTCGATAATGTTACACTTCCCTCTTTGATAAAGGAATTTGGGGCACACGCATCAGTTCTGTCTCTTACCCTCTCCCTGTCTCTCTTACTTTCAAATATACACTCCGTTTCCCACCTCTCTCATTTTCTCTCTCCCACTCTTTCTCTCTCTCCCTCTCTTTCTCTCTCTCTCTCTCTCACACACACACACACTCTCTCTCTCTCTCTCTCTCTCTCTCTCTCTCTCTCTCTCGATAATATATACATATAAAATATTTGCTTAAGCATCTAAAGATGCTATCTTCTAATCCCACTAATTATCTAATTATCCCCATCTAATTATCACAGTCAACGTCATCTTGTAACTGTGTCTGCTAATTGAATAATGGAGATTCAATTAAGAAAGCTTTTATTATTAAACCAGTCAGTAGTTCACTATCAGAGCAGACGCGTGTTTTGTTGGGTTTTATATCGTTGTGTCTGTTGTTAGCGTGAAGCAAACGTCATGTTCAAGTTCCTCTCGGAGGCCGTGTTTCTTGTCATCCTTATAAAATACATCGAACTAACAGGTACTATTCAACGTAAAGTTTTGTCAATTTCTCATTTATTAACTCTTTTTAAAAGAATTTTTTCAAAACAAATAATAGTAATCAATGTTGTTAATATTTTAATATATGAAGTTTAATACGCTTATTACTTCAACAATGCATTTAAATGAGAGCTTTATATTATAGATTTTAATAACATGGTTTTTTAAAAGTCTAAATTTTTTGTTTAGAATAGTGCCTTAAAGATTTGATAGATACTATATATGTAAAAGAGTTTTACGTTTTTGTTTGTTTTTGTTTTTTTTGGGTTAGTTTTTTTTTTTTTAAATTGTTTTCTTAATTGGTTTTTAATATTTTCTTTTGAAAACTATATTTCAATTGAAGTCTTTGTTCTACTTTCTCACCATCGTGTTCAATCTTTGTTCAGATGGCCAAATATCATTCACAATGACGCCATCAGCACTCCAAGACGTAGCCTCCACCCCACTGACTTTAAACTGTAGCTACAAGGCAAACTCCTACACGGTCGTGTCGCTCACCATCAAAAAAGTCGTCGGCAACACCACCGTTGAGATCGCGTCTATAGACGCCAGCAACGCGTTCCACGTCAACGGGACCGGCTACAGCATCAGCAGCACCAGTGGTTTCGTCGATTTGGCCCACGGGTCATTCCTCAGCCTGACCTGGGCCAACCCTGGCTTTAAAGAGATCGGGACATACGTCTGCCGAGCAAACGTCATGAACCACGCTGCCTTCTTGTTCTTCTTCCAGGCTAATAAAACGGTCTCCTTTTCACTTCCGGAGGTCAACGGCCTGACCCAGCAAATTCTTGAGTAGGAGAAGCAGCTGAATGATTTGAAGACAAACACGGTCAACGCCGTGAACCTTGTTCAGGCGAGCATTGCCCAGTCCGACGCAAAGATTCAGTCCTTGCAGAACGTACTGTTCAGGGTGTCCGCTCCTTTCCGCAACCACCGCTACTACCTGTCCTCTACCAGCCGCACGCGGCGGTCAACGCCGAGTACGCGTGCGAGGCCCTGGGTGGGTATTTGGCCGAGGTGGATACGCAAGACGAGTTCAGATTCCTCGGGAGTTTCATAGGGTCCCCCATCCCAAATGAGCATCAGTTCCTGCTGGGCGGCACCGACGCGCGTGAACAAAACCAGTGGATATTTCGGCACAGCGGGAATTCCCTGGCGTACGCGGAGTGGGGCAAGAACCAACCGGACAACCACGAGTACAACATCGTAAGAGAGGACTGCCAGACCATTGACTACTACTCCCCGGCCGATGGCTTTAAGATGAATGACATGACCTGTTTTAAGAATGGCTTCCATGTCGGTTGGTCAATTTGGAGAAACCGTAGTCAGAAGAGAAAACACTGCTCGCTTAATCAAAAGCATAAGTAATATATATACGTTTGGTGATATTTACCTCAGAATTATTAGCCAAGTGTCGGGGAAATCAAATAAATTTTCATTTTACACCACATTTTCTTAAATAGTTTGTGTTGATTACAATATGTCTTTGACCTATGTCAATTTTTCTGCACATTTAAAAAAAATATAAATGATATCATGTATGTATAAGATAAATAAACAATTAAATTCAAAATATTTCATTCATGGAAAAGAACTAACCCAAACTAAAGATGCAAGAACACTCGGGAGTCATAATAAATGAGAAACTATCTTGGAATCCCCATGTCAATGAAGTTATTAAAAAATCATACAGAACCTAAGGTTTTTTAAAAAGATACTTTTACAAATGTAACAAAGATATAAAAACTAAAATGCTACCTCACCCTGGTGAGACCTATACTAGAATATGCATCTTCTGTAAGGGACCCATCCACCAAAGAAAATATTGATAAGTTAGAACAAATCCAAAAAAAGAGCTGCCAGATTCATTACTGGAAAATATTCAAAACTGACAAGAGTAACACCATTAGTTAAATCATTAAACCTTGAAACACTAGAGGATAGAAGAATCAAGATTAAATTAATAATTATACATAAAGCAATTAATTCTAATTTAGAAATACAAAACAAAGATAACTTAATAAAACCCTAAGATAGACTTAAGGATAAAAACACCTTTCTTATTCAGTATGAAAGAACAAACACATACAAATTTTCTTTCTTCCCGTCTGGTATTCGGGCGTGGATGTGTTGCCTGAAGAAACCAGGAAAGCCAACACTTTATCATCATTTAAAACTCTAATAAAGATACAGGAAAAAACACAAACCATAGATAAACGTAGGACGAAATAATCTTCTGTACAGAAGGAGCGGCTGTAACATATAAGATAAGATAAGAAGATAAGCCATATATATATGTGTATGTGTGCGAGAGAGAGAGTTAATTTAACTAACATATGTCACTAGTTGAATTTGACATTTCATCATGCAATATTTAAGCAGCTAATGACGATGTTTTCACTTCATTATTTAATGGTTTACTTTAATAAACGTATGTTTGGGGAATGTGGTTTTAAAGACGTGAGCCAAGCTGTTTCTAAACCCAATAGAGGTCAAGCTGGAAAAGCTGGATATAGGTCACTTAGGGGGTAGATTAAGGTCACCGATCGTGTAAAATATTAGTTGTTAGATTATAATTATTTCTGTTTATTGTTATTTGTTGTGTGTACATAGATGTTCAACTTGAATTAGTATCGAGGAGTGGGTTGACATAACATGCAGCACAGAAGTCCATGAAAAGTACTTTGAGGGCATGAGTGACCTACTGATCATATCAAGTAAAAGTACAAATCTATTCAGATTAATCACAAATGTAAAATCATTTTTAAACACCATTTCGCAAAACTTATCAAGATATTTTCATTAAAAAGACTATGTGCAACTTACTGGAAGATTTTTAAAATTCACTTAAGAAAAAAAACGAGACGACAATATTCTATTACTTCTTGTGGCTACGTGGTTTGACTGTAGGTCAAATTTATATTATTTTCACCATAAAAAATTAGTATCAACAGTAAATTGAAGTCCTCCTGAAGGAAACCCCTATTTTATTTAACTCACAAACACGCCAAAGAACATTAGCATTTCTACTGGAATTATTATCATGCCCTGTGATGTGAGTTTAAAAACATTATCTTGGAACCTCGCAAATAAAGTAGTAGCCTAAAACCGCAGAGTTGATAAAACAAACGGCATCGTTCATGGCAAGGGCGTCTCTCCAAGCTTTGTAGTCAATGATTTGACAGTTCTCCGCCAAGCCGTTGTTATGAGAGTTTTCTGGCTCGAAGAGCCCCCATTCTGTGTACCCCAGGGACGTCCCACTGTGACGGTTGACCAGTGGTCCTCTTGATCGTCGTCTGTGCCACCTATGACGAAAGCGATCCCTTTCGCTATGGGCTTCCCGATGATGCCTTTCAAAAATTCAAACTCATCCTTGGTATCCACCTCCGTCAGGTATCCGCCCATGGCCTCGCAGGTGGATTCAGCGTTGGCTGCCGAGTAGGGCTGATGGAACGACATGTAATAGTCGTGGCCGCCGTGCGGGTACTTCTTGAAGATCAAAGACTCCAACCGGCTGACCTCAAGGTCCACGAGAGCGGGGTCCAGGACCCCTTCATTGGTAATGTACATTTTGAAATCGTTCATCTCTTGCTCCAGGCGAGACATGTACTGTGACATTCTCATTGGACGGTTGAGTCCTTCAGACTCTTATAACCCGGCCTACAATACCAATGGCGAGCCTGAACATAAGGGCATCGCCATTGGAGATATTCTTCCGCAGTGCGATGGCTGCCTGACCTCACCGCGTCCCCAATTGCCGCAGAACAATCGGTCAGCAGGTGTGCCACTCTGTCTCCTCGGCCATACCACATAAACGGCAGCCGGGTTCCCTGTTTTTTTCTAGCCTGTGAAAGTAACTGTTTGTTGGACAATGTCAAGTCCTCATCTGCGTAACGAGGGACTGGCAGCTACGAGGCAGTTTCCACCAGGGATCTCGCTTGCGCGGTCGCGGCATTTTATCGTAAAGCGTCCTTGCGTGTCATCATTTTCCAACTTTTTAGCCATTTTTCCGTGAAATGGTCTTTTAGCCACAATTTTACCCCCAACTGGGTCATTGGGCGTTCAATTTGGGGCTGGGCAGCACCCTGTTGTGCAAGCAAGTTTGCCTTTTCTTGCTGTGGTATCTTTGCGTGGCCTGTAATGTACTGTAGGACGACCATGCCCCCGCGAGATCTAATGTTGTTAACGATCTCCAGTACAGCATCGACAGTTTTCGTCTCCGTAGAGCTCCGGCCCAAGAGTTCCAGGGAGGATCTTGAGTCGGTGAAGACTACGACTGTTGGAAAACTCTTTCGTCTCCATAGGCGTAGGCGCACCTCTTTCACACCCTTGTGAATTGCTTCTAGTTCGGCGTCCCCACTCGAAGCTAGTCTTCCACACTGTCCAGACAGTTCAGTTACTGTTGGGCCTCCAGCAGGGTATTCAATTAGTGCACCTACCCACTTCGTCCATATGTGAAGCATGAGCCGTCTGCATAGACTCTTACTACCATAGGCTTCGATAGTCCTTAGCGCTTCTCCGTGCTGAAGCTCAACTGGACTATTTTTCCCCACCGCGGCATTTGCCAGTGACAAACGTAGATCGGGCGGAGAGTAGCATTCGTGAGGTCCCCTCGCCGGGACCATGGATATTTTTTCCCTGCTTTTGGGTAATTTAACTGAAAACTCGAGCTCATTGACCACGTCCATAAAGGAGGGCCGTTTCAGTCGTGTGCGTTTTACCCATCTGTCTTGCATCTGAAAGCAGGGTTCATTGCGATTCATTCTACGGTATCTTTCCACCGTAGTTAGTATTGCTTTCTCTCGCCGTACTTTGAGCGGTTCCTTATTTGCCAAGTTTTCTACCACGGCGTTGGGTGTAGTACGTAACGCCCCACAAACCAGTCTTAGGGCTTGATTTTGGACTCTATCCAGGTCCTCGAGCGCTGTTCTGCTCGCAAAGGCCTGGATGGGGAGGCTGTAATCAATGGCTCCTCTCACTTTGCTGAGATAGAGAGCTCTCAGCGTTTTTGCATCAGCACCCCAATCAGTGCTTGCCAGCTTTTTCACCAGTGACAATTGGGCAGTGGTTTTTGCACGGAGTTCACGAATATGGTTGTGTAGCTGGAGTTTCTGGTCCAGCGGCACGCCCAAATACGTTGGTTCCTTGTCCCATTTCAGCCTTTTCCCACAGATGTTATGCACAACATCATGTTTCAGTGCATTCCTGCCATTCGTGAAAATGGAATGGACGGTCTTTTGCGTGTTCACTATGACTCTCCACTTGTTGGCATATTCCTCAATCTTATCGAGGTCGCGCTGTTGTGTGATCTGCAAATTCGCTACGTCCCTCCCGGACGCAAAGACAACCAAGTCGTCTGCGAACATCGCGCAACTACTCTCGATTGACGTTTGAATGTCGCTAACGTATGTTAGGAACAGCGTACAACTTAGGGCAGACCCTTGTGGGAGTCCGTCCTCGAGTCGAGCTTCGCTGGATAGAGACTTCCCCATGCGGGTTCTTATCATTCTATTCTCCAAGAACGATTTTATCCAGCCATGCATTTTCGCTGTAATACCCAATTTCTGGAGCTTATACGTAAGTCCAGTACGCCAGACCTTGTCATAGGCCTGTTTTAGATCGAAGAATACTGCCAATGTGTGGTTTCGCATCTGTAGCTCATTCTTGATAGACTGAACAAGTCTTATTACCTGATCCATCGGCTGGCGTCCCTTGCGGAAGCCACCCTGAGTCGTAGGAATGAACTTACTTTTTTCTAGAAACCAATAGAGCCTGGCGTTAACCATCCTCTCAGCTACCTTACCAAGACACGATGTCAAGGATATCGGTCGGTAGCTATTGGGGCTTTCGCCTGGTTTCCCCTCTTTCTTAATTAGAATAACTGTGGCCTTTTTCCACTCCTTCAGCAAAATGCCTGTAGTCCATGTCCTGTTGATAAACTGCAATAGTTTATTCTGGCTTTCGATGCCCAACTGCTTGAGCATCTCATTATGGACTTTGTCTGGACCTGGTGCTTTGCCTGTCTCACACTTATCGAGGGCTGTTTGCAACTCGTTCAGAGTGAAACTTGCCGTGAAAACCTCTAGGTGGGGGCCTTTTCTTTGCCTTCGAACCTCCACCTTTCTCATTCGGTTTATGGCCCGGCTTTCTTCAATATCTCTGGTCTTCCGATTGACTTGGGCAAAGTGTTTATTCAGCGCACGTGCGCGCTTTTCTTCACTTGCGTTCTTTTCCCCATCTGTCACCAGTGGGTTCGGGTTTCTGACTTTTCCCATACCAGAGAGTGCGTTAATCAACCGCCAAACCTTTCTGCCGTCGAGATCGAGGTTTTCACACGTACCAACCCATTTTGCCTTTTTAGCCTTCTGTACCGCGTCCCCGACTTCAGCCGTCAATCGATTGTACGCCCTTCGAGCTTCGGGTGTCTTCAATTTAATTACCTTTTTCCGGGCCTTCGCTCGCAGCTTCACTAGCTCCTTCAGGCTCTTGTTCCAGTAAGGCCTGAACTTCTGTTTTCCATTCGATCTCGGTATCGTTTTCCTTGCCGCACCGAGTATCGCGCTGCACACTTTTCGATAACACACATCAACGTCGTCCACCTCGACGTTAAGTGGTAGTAAAAGTATGTGAGACTCGCTCACATATCGGTCCCAGTTAGCTTTCCGGAACTGCCAATGGCGCTGCTCGCACCGTGCTTTTGTCGTCCTGAGCTCAAATCTCATAAAGATGGTCGCTTCCTATCTCTGCTAGGACTTTCAGACTGTGCTGGGACACTAGGTCCGCAGATATAAGGGATAAGTCTGGTCGGGAATCGGTGCTATGTCCCGTATGCAAAAGAGTAAGGGGGCTCTCTGCACTTTGGAGCCTGATGAGATTTGTATTGAGTGCAACTTTCTCAATATAGCGGCCCGATGGGTTCCGGTCGGCGTAACCCCAGTCAGGTGATTGGGCATTGAAATCACCTGCTATAATTATCTTGTCAAATATGGTCTCAGTACCAATTGGCAACGAGATTGGGTTTCTGGGCCGGTTATACACATTGGTGATCGTGTAGGCCCGATCACCTTTGTGGACATGTACTGTGAGAGGCTGCCTAGCTCTGTGTGTGCGGTGTTTTCCACTGGTGGCGCAGTAAGTACAGCTGAGAAAACAAACAACAGTTACCCAACTCAACAACAAAAGAGTGTTTTAATTGGAACTAAACTTACAAGTGACGATCGCTGTTCTAGCAGGTTAGTCAAGCGTGACTACACTGTCAATCGAAAACATACAATAGCATGTAGTGCGCATGCCTAACCATCGGCTCCCTAAGAGACTCTTCTATGGTGAGCTTACTGAAGGGCATAGAGCACGCGTATGTAAGCTCTACAAGGATACACTTAAAACTTCCCTAAAGGACTTTGACATTGGACATGACTCCTGGGAGGCAGCAGCCAGTAACTGAGCCCAACTGGTGCTCTATGATACTGAATGGCGCAGCTGTCTGTGAGGGTAATAGACAAAGGCTGCCAAGACAAAACGTCAAGCCAGGAATGACCGTGTACAAAACCCTCCTGAAGGGATCCCATCCATCTCTTGTCAGACACGTAAATTTCGTGCTAGAATAGGGTTAATAAGCCCCCAGAGGACACAGTGGCGGCCTAGCACATGTCATTACAAATATTGAGAGTGATCATCATCGACTACGACGGACGAACAACATACTCGAGTATAAGTCGACCCCCTGATTTTAAACGTATAAATTGAAATTTTACATTTATTCGAGATCGCTTGACTTATATACCTCGAGTATTTACGGTATAGTTATATTTTAGATATGTAAGGAAATGATATTTTAAGTTATACGTTAAAATGACTTTGCCATGTTGACTTGTCAAAAAAAATTTGTTGAGATAGAATAAAACGGGAGGGGGGGTATTTTTAAATTGTTGCTTAAAATGAACAAAAATATTATTGATAACAAATGCAACAAAGCAAGAAGTGCATAGCTCACCACCGCCTTATCTTATCTTATTTGTTACAGGCGCTCCTTCTATACAGAAGATTTGTGGTCCTACGATTATATTGGATTTAAATTTCGATAATGTGTTGGTTCTCCTGATTTTTCCAGGCAACCCATTCCACCATCCTCCTTTTAATATAAACGGGATATTGTGGTTGACTTATTAAAAAAGTTCATGCCATAAAATTGCATCATAAGTATATGCATTCGTGTACACATTCATATGAGCTGTTAGATTAAAATGGCCCTAATAATTAAGCCCCTCATTTTTATTACGAAGTCTTAAATGAAAAAATTCGGCCTCTTAACAGCTCCAACCTCCTAGATAAAATCTCTTATCCTCCATTGAGCACTTTGACCGACTATGAAAATATCCAGAAACATTCTAAAATATATAGATCTAGCTTTCATTTACCTGAAATTTTGCAGGGCGGTGATAAAAAGATTATAGCACAAACAAACACAGCTGAGTTTAACGCTGCCATTGTAGCACTACAGTTCAGACATGCTCCTTGTTCACGCTAGACACATATTTTGATAAGTTGGAACAAAATGGAGGTCCTCAAAATATATTTGTGAAATTAAAAATAATTTTAAATTTTCTTGCGTCTAATTTGTATAACTATAATCTGAATACCTCTAGACTAACTAGTGCACACTCTAAATAATAAGTACATGTATGCTTTGTTTCTTTTTTAACTTAGGTTACAAAACTTAACAATTTGAAGGAGACCAAAGATTCAGAGTTTAAAAAAGGTTCTCAAGGGGGCCATCCATAATGTAAGTCACAGTATTTTTTACCATTTTACCCCCGCCCCCCCTGTCACAAACTGTCACAAATGTCGGAANCCCCCTAAAGTATGTCACACTTTTGAACATATTTTTTTTAAAATATTTTTTAATAATTCAAAATGTTATCTAAAATACATGTGACGTCACTCATGGCCTGACACTCCCTCTCCGTTCCGTTACAAATTGTCTCACATTCTTACACCCCCTCCCAACCTACGGAGCGTGACGTACTTTATGGACAGCTCCAAGTAGAGCGACCTAGAAAGGTTGTAGGTGCAATCGACAACCCGTATTTCATTTTTATTATTCTACATGGATTGAAATGATTGATCAGTAAAAACAAGGGAAAATCCGAACAATTGCTTTAAAAAAATAATTTTTAAAATGAAAGAAAGACAATTAAAATAAGTCCGTTACAAAAATCTCCGAGAACAAAATGATTGATTAATAAGTTGTATAATAGTGTTATTTAAATTTAAACTTTGTGTACCACTTGGAAACAGTATTTTGAATTTGTTGGAGATGGCATAGTTTTAAGTTTAGATACCTTACAATTGCAAAAAAAATTAGTTCAAGGGTTATGTTATATTTACAAATTAAAAGCTTCACTGTTACAAAACTGTATCTATATACATTGCTTTTTTTCTGAAGAAAAAGGTTCCGGAACGCATATTTATGTCAGTTTTGTCATAAAGAAATGGGGGCCGCGGTGGTCGAGTGGCAAGCGCGCTCGACTGTCGTTCCGATGGTCACGAGCTCGAATCCATAAGAAACCAAGGACTTGTTCCCGGGGCCTAGGGCGTCCCCGAGTCCCACACAGCACCAAATGGGCAAAAAGCGGCGGGGCAATGCGAGGAACCCTTAGCCGTGGCATGTGAACGCTGCATCACTTGCCAAAAAACAACTGCTGCCTTGCAGATGGACGAAAGGCTATGGAAACAAATTCAGAAAATACAGCAGGCTGAAGTCGGAGACCACGGGCTAATTGGCGCAAAACTCGTGGCACGCAAAACTCAATATTCAATATTGAGAACGAAGAAGAAGTCATAAAAAATAACACTGAAATGAGTGTACATGTAGTAAAATTTTAGATTATATCAAAGAAACAAAATTACAAGGTTTAAACTGTTAAGTTTTATTAACTATGTAGGCTAATCTACTAAAAAGACAACCTTTGAGGTCTACAGCTCCACAGTCTTCGCATGTTTTCATCTAATAAATCATCTCGATTTCTTTTCCTGCTTTGACTGTCTACAGCTGAATGTCTTCCTCGAAGTAACCACTAACCAACGTACTTTGAAGGATCGAAAAATGTGAGAGGTGGACCCACCAATCTGATGAATAACAGTGACGAAACTATTTTTGTCCCTCAAAGACCCCCTGATGGGGGTTATTATAAGATTCATCTGCGAAAATCCTTTCTCGCACTCACTAGAGGAAATAGAAATAGTATGTATAGCACGAATCAACGGAAGCAGTGTTTCTGGATATTTATTTTCCATAAGGTATTCACGGAATCCACGAATCATTTCTCTTTCATTTAGTTGTAGTCTGTTTGACAATTTTCTAATTTCCATTTCTCCAAATGTTATCTGGTTGGTAACGTTTTCTGACCACTGTTTTTGATCTAATATGCGAGCCCATTGAGCTAATTCAGCATCTTCGTTAGTAAGCAATCTGTTCTCGATTGAGTTCTTCAGTTTTTTGTAGAAGGCGTTAGGATCAATAGGAGGATCATTAGATGAGTTTTTTTATGTGTAATATAACTCCATGAAAGCCGAGATTCTCGGCGGCAGCTGTTGCAATTTTATAATATGTGCCTGCATTTTGACTTCTTTCCTCAAAGATTTGTACAATTGCTTTTATTTTTTGATTCGCCTTGTATAGATCAACGTTGCGCTCCTGTAGATCCAAGCTCAACTCAGATAATTCCTGAAGAGCATCGCACATTAATCCTAGATCCATTACAAATTCTGTAGATGTAATTTTCTTCTTTGGGCCTTCATAAATGCATTTATCACTTGCGCTTCTAGTTGGATCATTTGTCGCTTCTTCAAAATGCTTCACCAGCGCTGCATAATTATTCCACATAAAATGTAAAATTAAAATTCAAGGCTTTGTTTCATATACCAACCATCGTGGGGCCGGGCTATTATAAATGATTAGTTTATTTAATATTAAAATTCACTTTACACTATCAGCGATATTGCATTCAACGATACCTGAAAAAAGCAGTAAAGACCAAACATTCCAAGCAAAAAAAATGTTAAAGTCTGTGGAAAAAGGTGCCGGAACGCCGTTCTGGTGCGTTCCGCCAGAAAAAAAGCACTGTCTATATATAATATAACTGTTACAAAATAGTTTGTATTTATTGTACCTCTTTTTCCACGAAACTTTTTACGAAGTGATTATTCGGAGATTTTTACGAATAACGTCTGGCGTTATTCGGAGATTTTTCCCATGATTCATATCGTTTGACGTCGTTCTTGCCAGTTCGATATAAGATTCTTAAATATTCCTCTTAGACATGAGCTTTTGTGGTCTAGTGGTAAGTGCGTTTCTTCTTGCTTTGGTTTTAACAGTGGTCTGAGGTTCTGGTTTCGAATACGACCCTTTATTTTTATTTATTTTTTTTTTTTTTATAACTTTTCAATTTCTTTTTCAATTACTTTCACTTCAGTGATCTTTAATTTGTAATTACGAGGTTGGGTTTTTTTTTAATTAGTAATATGATATGCTAATACTAATGTAGTTTTTGTTATGCACTTTAGAGTTGGAAACCCCGCGATGCTTAGGCTTAAGCTTAGAGTACTTAGACTAGTTAGACTAAGTTACTAGTTACTAAGTGTAACTATAAGTACTAGTACTACTACTACTACTAACTAGTGCTACGAACTTTCCCCACTTGTGATTGTGATGATGAAGATTGATTAAATTAATTTTAAAATCATTATTCTTGGAGTTTTTAAAAAAATAAATAATGATACAATTTATAACTTACTAGCAATTTGCCCGCGCTTTGCTGCGGGAAGATGGAGTATGAGGGATAAGTAAGCGAATGCATAAATAAACTATATTTTTGCCCCCAGCGCCCACCAAGGAATATTTTAAATATCATTTCACCTGCTGCCATCGTGGAAGTGTATTTAAAAAATCACCAACGTTTTATGCGTTACCTATTTGGGAAGTAGGAAAAATAGTGCTTTTCAATTTGTATATAGCACATATTTGAAAAAAACACGGCCCAAATGAGTGTGAATTTAAAAAATATATCACGCTAATTTTTGTCGTGAAAGGGTACCCAACAACTTCCTAAAATTTTATGCTTCAACCTACACGGGGAAGGGGTGAATTAGTGATTTTTAATTTTTATATAGTTAATAATAGGAAAAAAATACATTTTGACCCCCCAGCCCACAGTAATGGCTGTTTTAAATAATTATTCACCTGCTACCATCGTGGAAGTGTAGTTAACAAACCCCCAATGTTTCAAATGTTTCATGCGTTTGCCTATTCGGAAAATAGGAGAATTATTGATTTTCAAAATTTTATATTACGTATAAGGAAAAAACACGTTTTATTTTTTTTGTGCCCAGGCCCTCATGAGTGTGCATTTAAAAATTATTTTACGCCAATTTGCGTCGTTTTTAGGGTACCCAACATCTTCCTAAAGTTGTATGTTTTTACCTACACGATGAATTGTGGAATTTGTGATGAGTCAGTTTTTAATATAAGAAAAAAAATATATTTGGGCCCCCGGCCGCCTCTGAGTGGAAATTTATCATTCTCTTTCGCCAACTTTCATTGGGAGATTGTACTCAGCAACTTCGCAAAGTGTCATGCTTCTACCGAAATGGAGAATGGGGGAATTAGTGATGTGTAGTTTTTATAAAGTTTATATTAGGAAAAAAAATACATTTGGTCCCCCGGCCTCTAGTAAGAGATATTTTACCACGTTTTTTTTAAAATATGTTTTCATCTGCTACCATCGTGAAAGAGTAATTATCAATTCCCCAATGTTTCATGAATCTACCTACTCGATAAATGAGAGAATCAGTGATTTTCAGTTTTTACAAAACTCATATAAGAAAAAAAACGTTTTTGGGGCCCCGGCCCCCATGAGTGTATATTTCAAAATTCTTTTACACCAACATTTGTCCTGAGAGGGTACTTAAAAATTACACAAAGTTTCATGCTCCTACCTACACGGAAAATTGGAGAATTAGTGATAAGTCGGTTTTTAATATGAGAAAAATATATTTGGGCCCCCGGTACCCAATTAGAGGGAATTCTAACATTCCTTTTGCCAATAGTCGTGAGCTTGTACTAAAANAAAAAAATGTTTTGGGGGCCCCGGCCCCCATTAGTTGGAAATTTATCATTCTCTTTTGCCAATTATCATCGGATGCATGTACTCAAAATATTTACAAAGTTTCATGCTTCAAACTTTACGTGAAATAGGATAATTAATGATTTGCAATTTGTAAATAGCTCATATAAAGGGAAAATAGTTTTATGGGGCCCCATTATTTTTGGGCTCCCATTCTTCTATGAGTTGGCATTTAACATTCTTTTTCGCGAATTATCATCGGGAGATTGAACTCAAAAACTTCCTAAGGTTTAATGCTCTCCACCTACATGGGAATTGGAAGAATTAGTGATTTTTAGTTTATAAATTTGGGCCCCCAGTAAGAGAAATTTTAAAAATTATTTCACCTGCTAGCATCGTAAAAGTGTATTTATTAACTCCCCAACATTTGATGAGTCTACCTACTCGGAAAATAGGGGAATAGGTGATTTTCATTGTTTATATAGTTCAGTTAATGAAAAAATCGTTTTCGGGGCCCCAGCCCCCATGAGTAAAAAATGTAAGATTCTCTTTTGCCAATTATCGTCGGAAGCATGTACTCAAAACATTTCTTAAGTTTTTTATGCTTCTACCTACACGGGAAATAGAAGAATTATTGATTTTCAATTGGTATATAGCTTATATAAGGACAAAAAAACATTTTTGGGGCCCCGGCCCAAAGAGTGTGAATTTCAAAATTCTTTTTCGCCAATTTTTGTCGAAACAGAGTCCCAAACAACTTCTTAAAGTTTCATGCTTCTACCTACACGGGAAGTTGGAGAATTCGTTATGTAGGAAAAAATAATTTTTTGGGCCCCCGGCCACAC
>MUZC01000172.1:186192-212074 GCA_002072015.1 Radix auricularia | reverse complement strand
TTATATCAAACTTAAAACGTTTATAATTGTATCAAATAGATTCCCCTCCACCCATCCACCAAATGGTTATTCCTTGTCGTTTTGACTTAAAATATCTACATATAACCCTATTGAGATCTTTTTTAGACACGTGTCCTGTTTGTAAAACTCAGCAGTTGAAGTTTTTTTTTGGGGGGGGATAACCAACAACAACAAAAAATGTTAGCAGACTCCTGCCGCGAGTGAACCAACGCTTTGATGTCAACGTCAAACGACGCAGCGTAACAATTTCATTTGTTTTCTTGTGTCTTGTGGGTTCTCAAAGTTAAGAATTATAATTATATTTAATTTTCGTGTCTTGATAACTTAAGCCAACCGGCGTCTGATGGCTTATCGACAGGCACTTTGAGAAGTTGTTACTATAGGCCAAACTTACTATAACTTATAACAGCAAACGCGCTAAGGCGCATTTCCGTCCGTCAGTGTGAATCCCTTATGCCCCGCCCGCAACTCTAGATTACTTTTTAAAATTGAAAATATAGACGTAAAATCATAATGATTTTGGTTTTGAGATTAACAGAGCGTGTGGTTTTGCGCGCCCTAAAAAAAATTTAAGTGGCGTCATGAAGCTTTTATTATATTAATTTATTTGATGTTAATTTTTATGTTGATTATAATCCGAGTGTAGTAATAAGCATGCGTGCGAGTGGGTTCATGTGTGTGTGTGTGTATGTGCGTTTGTGTGTGCGTGTGACTGTGTGTTTGTATTAGTTGTGAAATAACGATTTATTTCATACATTGCTAAAAGTGAAATTAAATATTGAAAAGACGTTACCAGGTAATGGTTTATGTATAGTTATGGAAAATAAACAGTGAAAAGAACCTATAGTCGCTATTGAAATTGCATTATTTATAATTATAATATGTAATTGGGTAAGATTGAGGCTAATTGGCGCATATTTACTTTTAAAGAAAATGGAACCTTTCTAAAATTTTAAATTGTATTTTACAATAATACAATCACACGAAGATGGCTCGAACTAATTTCTCTTAGACTCAGTCACTGGTAAATAACTATGGAAATAAATGTGAAGAAATTATTTCAGTGATGAAGAAATATCAATTTTACATTTTAATATAAGTTTTTATACATCTACGTATATAATCGGATGGAGGCAAGTTTTATACGGGCTTATAACAAGTCAAAATTACAGAACATGAAATTTCTTAATAGAAAAATTAACACGGAACCGCTTTTGAAGCATTCAACGAGTGATTTATCATAAAAAACAATTGCAAATATTTGTTAGGAGGAAGATGTATTTCTCTTAGGTGCTTACTTAATACAAGTAAGTGTTTTGATCGATTTCATTATAAACTGACATTAAGGAAATTCGTATTGAAAGTAAACGCTCAGGGATTTTAAATAATAAAATGGTACGTGTATAAGCATTTATGCACTGTTGTTAGAGTGGGAATAAATAGAGGATTTGTAATTTTTATAAAGAGGGGCAACTTTGTGAACTATTTGAAGGGTGCATTTCATTTCTTGGGTCATGAGTTTATAATATCGTCGAGCTCTGAGTGGCAATATTTCTTAGCCACTGATAATATCCTTTTTGCAAAAATTAAGAAAACCAGCAGTGTAAAATTTTAAGCACAAACCTTGCGATTCAACGTGTGTTTATTTAAACAAATAGACAATATTTAAAAAAATATCCCCAACCCTACACATCCCAATCACATAAATATTAAACAGCTTAGAAAAACATAAATCTAATTTGTCCTGAACAAAGGTCATGCATAAACTGTAAAGGAATGGATGTTGTGGACTAATTGGTAGATGAATGAAAAAGCTTACGGGAAAAAAAACAACTTATTGCTAGAATAATGCAATATTATGGTTAAAACTGTAGAGTTGTCTATTGGTGCATGTTTGTGTGTGTGTGTGAGGGGGGCTATGTGCGTATGTGTGTGAGATTTGGTTATTTCTATGTCTGCTAATGGTGTGCCTCTAACATGACAACCAGTATTTTAAAAAGTATATAGACCAAAAAAAAAAAATAATAATAATAATGAATTTCTACTGTGTAGATTGAAAGGAGTCGAAACGTCCGGGGTCGAAACGCCCTAGGGTCGAAAAGTCCCGTGGTGGAACTGTCCGGGATCAAATCGCCCCGGGATCGAATCGACCGGAGTCGAACAACCTTGGGACAAAACGTTCTCTGTGGTCGAAATGCCAGGGTCGAATCGTCCGGGGTTGAAGTGTGCAACCACCAAATAGAAAATACTTTTTGCACAACTAAAGTAAACTAGCAGGCTACATTTTCAGCTCAAACCTTGCGATTTAAGATGTTTATTTTTAAAAAAAACTCTTACATACCTTAATTTAGCATCAATATTCACATAATTAATATCTGGCCCATAAAAAAAATCCTATTAATTTGACTCAGGCCATGCTTAGCCTAGAAATAGAAATAATGTTTTGGGGAGCTTTTCCCATGACCTAACGAATGATGAAACATCCATTTTGAAAAATTGGGTACATTTCTCAAACAATGCGTTTGCATGACAGACGCTTTGGGTAAAAACTTTTCTTTAAGGTGTAAATATATCAAGTGTAAAGAAATATCATGGGTATTACGACTTATAAATAGGATCTAGCATAAGAAAATGCGTGTTATGTCGAAAAAAAACACACTGACAACAACTCATTTTGTGCCAAGCTGTTTTGACTTTATTAGATGAATAGTTTACAACGGGAATAAAGATTGATATAAAGTGAATTGTTACTATTAGAAAAAATGTGCTGAAATATATAATGATTGACATAACATTTATAAGGAGATCAATTTCTCACCATTTCTTAAAAAGCAGCATTGTTCTTATGTTTTTATTCACGTTAAAGGAACATGTGCCTTGATAACAAATAAACCATATTTTCCTCTCTCCCCAAGCCACAATATTCACAAATATTATCTGGCTAAAAATATCCTATTCGTCTTGAACTAATTTTATGCTTAGACTATAAATGAAATGTGTGTTTTCTAAGAACCAAAGGAATCATGTGGAAAGATATTGTTTTCATGTCTTGATTCACGTGAAAAGAAAGTGAGCCTTGCCCGTTAGATTTTTTAAAACTGTTAACGACATTTGTTATTCTGGCAGAGTATGTAGCATGCGTTATTAAAGGGGTTCGAGCATGATGAAAGAAAGCCATCAATCGATCTGAATGGAAGGACGAGGTTGAGCAGGCCAGGGCCCTACATGGGCTGTAGCTGGAAGGATGTGGTGGAGCAAACCAGGGCCCTACATGGGTTGTAGATCCAAGGATTTTAATGATGATGCTATATTAAAGCAGAAATACCAAAATTGATGGCTAATATTTAAATTAATATTTTTATTTTTATTGACACACATATCGTTGTTTTTATTAAGAAGGGGTTTGATTTATCACTACCCTAATTTCCAGATGCGTTTACATTCATTTTTATGGAGAATTTGAGACCCAAATCCAAACAAAGTTATTCGTATTGTGCCTACCCCGTAGCGTAGCACGGGTATTTTGCTCGTAACAGCATATGAAGCTAGTGTCTCTGTGATCTGTGTTTGCTTATAGGCCAATCTTAGTATAACAGCAAATGAAGCTAGTGTCCCTGTGGTACGTTTTCTATAGTCAATCCCACTTCTGTCATATCACTGACTCCCAGTAACAGCAAGTGCATCTACAGTATTATATACATAGTCATAGATACATATTAGCCATTCTTCTCGGACTCCATCTAATCCTTTCTTTCCAGGCTCTCTTACAATTCATGCAGATCTTTTTGATGTTATCATTCACGATGGCTTCCACTGAAAATAGCTGGTGGCCTTAAGACTGATTTAATGAGCTCATGTCAAATTTACAGAATCATTTGGAATTTTAAAAAATGTTTTAACAATTTCTTCATGTCTTGCCGGGTACAAATTTATCTCATCCTGGGGGTTTAAAAGTAAAATTCTCCTCGACAGGAAAGAGGAAAAACTGCAAATCTTGGAGGAATAAAAACACTAACAATAATAAAGGGTTTAATGGAACACAAAGATCATGTGTTATTCTCTCTTAACAGATTAGATTTCTGATTGCAGTTCTTTCATCTCCGTTTTTATGTTTCAAAATATTTGTTTTCAAAAACTCTTACCAGTCAATATTTGCACCTTTAGCAAAACAAAAGATTTTATGTAGGGATTGTTATTTGTTAAATTTTATTTCAACTGTATGCATTATGTGAGCAAATCAAATAATTTTCAGTAAAAGTACATAAAAGAAAACTTATTTGACATTTTAATTCATTTTGATTACACATAAGAAGGTTAGGTTTATGGTCTGAAAGGAATAAATGGTAACAAATTATTAATGTCTATCACATGTCCTAATTAAATACTGGCTCATACTGACAAGATGTGGTTGTTTTTTTTGTTTTGTTTTTTTGCACGAAGGCTTCAAATAAATAGCCATTTATTATTTCCTTACAATGATACAAAAGTAACTAGTCTATTGTTTTCAAGCATACACTTCTACTAATTTATAATGCTATCATTGATAGATAAACTATTGCCACAACTTAGTTAATTTTTTTTTCATCCCATTCTCTTTGTTGGCAGATTATCTATTTTGGAAGCTTTTCTAAACACAGCAATACCAACTTACCCATATTTTTACACACTTTCTTGCTTGTCACATTTGATCAATACTATTAGCACATTGTGGTCTTTAGATCAGCCCAACATGTTTGCACAAAACAAAATGTATTTATGAGTACATATAGGAAAAGCAATGATGCTAAGTCAAACACCAATCATGGTGATGGATGAAAAATAAATTAAAACAAATAGATCAAAGAGACATCAGCTCGAAGTTACCAATTGCCTCAGCTTTCAGACTTGGAAGCAGTCGCATTATTCTGATTGATGGCGGCTAAAGTTTTTCTGATTTCTTCTATCATGTTACTACGTGGGACTTCTCTCTGCAGATCAAAATAACATTTAAGTTGACACAGGCAACAGAAAATAATATCCAATGATTATTATTATCCAATAATTATTATTAAGTTGATTCAAAACTTTTGCCTAGCTGAATAGAATAATCATAACCAAAAACAGACCTTAAAGATTTCTTCAACATCACATATCGGTCATTTATGTAAAAGGGTTCACACAGTTTTTCATTTTAAAAAATTCAAGACTAGAAAATGAATATTCAAGAAAACCATGAAATCACTGCAATTATTTTTAAAAGAGAAATATCATTAATAAATAAATAGCAAACTTTGCTAATAGATTCTGACCAGTAATATATAACTTATAATAACAAATTTTGCTAATAGATTCTGAACTATAATATATAACTTATAATAACACATTTTTAAATTAACCATAGCTATACAACATATTTACAAGCCATTAAATCAATGATGACTTGACTCAAGTGTATTTTACAATGCATACTAAGAAATTACCGGTAGGTCAATTAAAAAATGCAATGCATGTCATATGAACATCAACACCGATGTAATCTTTGCAGCCCCACCATCAGCTTTACTTTTAATACAAATAGTTATTTGACATGAGTATCTTTATCCTTAACATGTATCTTCCATTTCATGTGAAATGTGAGTGCTGATATTGTTTGGATATTGACTGATTTATTACAAACTTTACATTATGCAGTGTACAAATTCGACCTGAGAAAGCCAATGTTTGAAATCTAGATGATATAACTGATAACCAGGCATATTTAGGGTTGAAGAAAAAAGTGGAGGAAAGATTTCCAAACAATTTAAATGCTGTCAGCAGCAGAAGGAAAAATGCTTTTAACTAAGGTTGTTAAATGTTAATCTGTCCTCAGATCAGGACCCAACCTGCTAAATCAAAACTGATTAAACATAACATCAATTAGTCCATATTAGCTCATTACACAGTTTTTTAAATATTTGTATTGTGTAAGATGCCTAATACTCGAGCAACAGTGACACCAAGTAACTTTCTTAACCATTTAGGGGCAGAATTTTTCCCATTTTCATCCTCCAAGCTGGTGAGATTTTTTTTTTACAATTTTAGAGCTATTTAGGAGTACTTCAGTAAAAACATTATGTCTTAGGTATTAGTGCAAATATTTGAATGAAATAAAATGCAGAATAAACAGAAATGAGTTCTCCTTTGATTAATTACCTTTTTATTATTGTCATTTTTTTTTATTAACTCTTTCTTCCGGTATTATTTTTCTCATTCTGACAGAATTATCTATTCTGAAAACTGGTCACAGGCTACTATGCTATCTTAAAATATTAATAACTTTTTAAAAATTTATTTAACAGATAATGGTATATTTTGTATTAAATAAAGGGAAAACGGGGAAAATTATTTTAAGAATTCCCGACTCTTTCCTGACTGAGTGGGAATTCTGTGTAATTGCAAGGATTCAATAACTATCAAAATAAATGCTACATAATTTAACACAGAATGTAAATATGCGAAATCATAAGCATCAAACGTATTATTAAAAAGTAGATGGAAAAAATTGCTTTTTAATGATTCTGAAAAGCATACTATCAAAATAAAGAAAATCAAAACCAAAACATTACAAATATATAAAACCCATACTAACCTCTTCTCTTGATCCCATTATCTTTAACTTGACCACACCTGCCTCTATTTCTGACTGCCCAATGATGACAGCTAGTGGAATACCTGCTTGTTCACAGTACTGAAATTCATTCAGCATCTTTGTGTTTTTTTTGTAGGACTGTTCAGTCTAAAAAACAATCATTTTTTTGTGTGAGGTAATTCATACAATAATTTTTTGGTAAAACATGCTTTATGTGTATGAATAATTTGTAAAATACCTAAGAATATTAATAAATTGAATTTGAAAAAGACCATGATTAAAAATATTATTAATAGTAACATATTTTAAAAATTGCTAAATATTTTATTTAAAAACCTAATATTGAAAAAACATTTGTTGTGAATTGCAATTTAGATATAACAGTACATTATAATGAAACTTTCTCTTGTTCTATATGTTCAAGATTAAAAACATGTAAGCAAATTTATCTAAAAACAAAACATAATTCTTTCATTAAGGTAATACATTTTCAAGTAATATCAGTTCCTAGAAAAAAAAAACACATATTTTATCTCTTCTGGTACCTTAATATTAGCACCCCACAGTGCGTTTGTTAACCTCAGTCTTTCTTCTACCATATTCTTTTGGGCAGCAATAACAAAAACCTCAGTTTCAGTTGTGCGAATCTTCTTCTCAGCTGCCTTGAATAGAAGATTATTATTTTATAAGTGAGAGCATAAATTCATTCTATAAATAAAATTATAGAGAAAAAAATTGCTTTTCAAATAAGAAATATTGTTGTTTAATCTTACCTGAGCTTTGGCTTCCATTATAGAAAAGAGACGTTCAATGCCAATGCTGACACCAACACAAGGTACCTTCTTTCCCTTACTGTCAAACATGCCTACAAGACCGTCATAACGACCACCTCCTGCAACACTTCCCACCCCAACAGATTCTTCTCCTTGATTATCGTTCTGAACTACCTGCCCTGGACACAGAAAAAATAAATAATTATTTTATTTTTCATTGATATGTAGGAAAATAGTATATTTAAAAAAAAAACGCTCATCTTTTTTTGTCACCTGTTTGAATTACAAAAATTTCAGCTTTGCCGATATAAGATCAAATACTGACTTGTTTATTTTTATAAATGCAGTCCCCCCAAAAATATATATCTTGGACATATAAACAAGAATTCTTTTAATTCAAGGAGTTTTTCTACACTTCATGGATTTTTTTCAAATTAAAGGAAATTTTCAGTAAATCCTGTAAATTTAAGGGCTCTAGGAAATCTTTATGTAATTACCAGTGAGAATGGCTTCATATATTACACCAGTGTAGTAATCAAGACCCCTAGCAAGACTCATATCAAAGATTACCTGAAAGTTTAATATCACAGAATTACTTGGAAAGGTTTAAAAATAGGATGTTTAAATAGATAAAGTATTTCTATAAATGACTAAAATATACAGTAAATATCAGGGATTTAACTTTTCAATCATTTTATATTAAAGCAATGTGATTTTTCAATAACATACGATATCTTTAATCTACTCTGTAAACCTTGTGAAAAAGCTAAAAACAAGAGGCATAACATGAAACTTAGACTAACCCTATTAGTTACACCATAAGCTTCACAGTAGGTTAACAACAGTTTCAGGTCCTCAAGCCCTTCAATAGCATTTTTTTGTGTCTTCAACTTTTCATCTTTAAGTAATTCATTTATTAAATCAAGTCCCCCTAGAGAAAAAAATTATTATTTAAAGGAATTTTATTTAATTAATAGAAAATATACCTACAAGGCTAACTAATGAAAATAGACAACAGGCACAAACAGTTTATTCTAGCCACAATGCAAGATCAAAGTTATCATTAGCGTCTAAATTGACTAGCCTGGTAATGCGCGTCTAGTGGCTGTTACCAAAGCGCGGTAAAGCGCACCTCGATAGAAATTCTTTTTAGAAACAAAATAACAGAAAAAACTCTTCAGTGTGTGAAAAAAGGTGTATTTGACTTCTGACAAAGGCAGCCTTTTCCCTTGCTCGTGTTATCGCTCGATTCGTGAAGTTTTTTGGTAGTTTTTACGCAATTTTTTATTAACTCTTTTTCTCCGGAACAACGCTGCCATCGTTGATTTCAATATGACGTTTCTGCCGGATCAACGATGGCAGCGTTGATTTATTAAAAGGGAATAGTTTCGTTTCTTTACATAACTATTTAACTAAAATTAGTTTTAATGTATTCTAGAATGATTTCCCTTGAATTAAAAAGTCGGAAATCGGTTGTTTGAACGTGTTTTCATCACGAAAGAAGCGTTTGAAAGGCTTGTTTTCATTTTTGTTTTTACGTTTGTTTACAAACATGGATATTTAACTAGCTCACCTGGTTATTGATCTAATATTAATCTAAATACTACGATGATAAACAAGGTATAGTTTTTTTAAATGATTATTGAGATATTAATTTTAAATTGCCGATGAAACATACGCTTAGTCTTAGTGCTAGTACTAGTAGTAGTAGTTGATAAAAAAAATAAGTTGACAAGTCATCTGTTGATAAACATCATGTCCCACCTACGTCTCAAATCTTGATGAAAATTTATACTACTATAATAATAATATGTAATGTAATTTAAAAGCTGCTAAACTTTTCACTAAAACTAAGTGCAGTTTTAGATATAATTTAAAACAATTTCTAGTTACAATATGAATATGTATAGCTTCAAGTTCCATTGTAAACAATTCAATTTTTTTATATAATTTTCCAGTCTGGGTGACCATGGATAATGAGCTCTAATATTATATTTATTTGCTTATTTGAAGTGACATTGTTTCTATTTGGTATAAAAATGAATATAGTTTCTAAAAAACACTACTTTATTACATTTTAGATAAAAATCTAAATTTTAGTGACTTTGAATGAGGTTTTGTAAAAAAAAAATATTTTTTAAAAAATAAAACTTTATTTTCATTACAACAAAATCATATTATTTTATGGAAATAAGGTCAGGAGTCTGTGTTGCCAAAAAACATCATTCATGTCCCTTTAATTCAATACCAAATATATCATTATCTGTTATAAAATAAAAAAGTTATTAACATTTTAAGATGGCATGGTAGCTCGCGACAAATTTCCAAAATAGATAATTCCGTCAAAACGTGAAAAATAATTATGGAGAAAAAGAGTTAAAATGCGATTTTGCTATACTTTATTATAAAAATAATAGTACTAAACTACAGGTTAAATTTGTATTACACTAAAGACGGTCATTTAAATACGTAAAATAACCATTCTTATCCTAAAAGATGAAGTCAGTATGATATAATATAATAAATTAAACCAATTTTACCCAATTTTTCAAATTTTATAACCAGTGGATCGCAATACGGGAAATCCTTATGGGAATGAGGCGGAAGTTTAACAAAAACCTTATTGGGCTTTAAACGTTAACGTTTAATAGCCCAGAAGGTTTTCGCAATAATAATAGTACTAAACTTTAGGTACATTTTTATAATAAAGTAAAACATAATCGCATATTCAAAAAAACCTGTAAAAAATTTTTTAAAACTTTTCGAACTGAGCGATAACACCAGCGAGGGAAATGGCCGTCCTTGCTGGAAGTCGAATACACCTTTTTTGCACGCACTAAAGAGTTTTTATTTTCTGTAATTTCACTTCTTAAGAGAGTTCTATCAAGGCGCGCTTTACAACGCTTTTGTCGTAGCGGACAGGCGCCAGGCGCGCATTACAACGCTTTGGGGCATTAAACGTTAAAATAAACATCAGCAATTTAATGCATGTTAAATTTTAAAATGTATTGCATTATTTTATGTACAAATTAACAAGTCACATTGTTAAGACAAGAGTACAGACCTTTGTATCGGACATATTCTCCTATCATGTCAGCTGACTTTGCATCTAAACCTTTCTCATCTACCATCTCACTCCTGACATCATCCCAGAAGGTCTAAAAAAACATTTAAACAATATGAAAATACTCAGATTATATAATTTTACATTTTATTTTCAAAGCTCAAGAATAAAATTAAATGTGATATTTATCAGGGTTTTTTTTTAAATAGTTACGTCATTAATCATATAAATTTCATGAGTATTGAGTGGTTTAATAATTTTTATTGTCATTGTGACGTTACATAATATAGCAATAACACAGTACACCATTTCAATGGATTTTTCAAAACATTATTTCTGATTTTTAATGCCAACAAACCTTGTCAAGCTTATCAACAGAGGAACAAATAGGTCTGAACTTATCATCTGGAACTCCACAAGCAGCAAACATGCCATCAAGAAGTTTTCTGTGATTTACCTTTAAAAAAAGAGTTTAGAAAAATTTTAACAAATTATCATGCATCCAATAAATTTTGCTTTTACATAACCTCAATCCTCCAAAAAATGTATTATTATAAATGAATTTCCATTTATTTAGAGAATTTAATTATTTTTAAAAGGAAAATATTTCTTAGAAAAACATTTTTAGTCCTTTTATTTTCAACATTTAACAAACTGACTAATAATTTTAGCAATGCATCCACACACACATCAAAGTTGCTCTTTTTAAAAATTAACAGTCAAGAGATTAGGAAGTTTTTTTAACAGTGTTCGTGCTTACCTTTACAACAAAGTCACCAATATCAAGACTTGAAAGAATTTCCACTACAATTTTTATACACTCAGCATCAGGAAGCATTTGGTCATATTGTCCAGCTATATCAAAATCCTATATGAAAATTTTATGTAAAATGTAATTAAAATGCATGAGACCATAGATTCTACATTTTTTTCATATTTAAAAAAAAGGATAGATATCATGGACCATCTTCAACTCTAGTTTGCATGAAAGAAAAACAGAAATTAATTTTTATTTATCAATATCTTGTTGATGTAAAATGTATTTGTCCAGTGATAAAGCTTTACATTTATTGTTTTAATGACACAATTGATTTGTGTATCTTGCATTCAATCTCTTTAATTTAAATTTATGATTTACACCATTAATTTTTTACTTACACACTGATAAAACTCTCTGAATCTTCCCCTGTTCATGGCTGGGTTGTCTCTACGATAAACTTTTGCTATATGATAGCGTTTTATATTAGTTACTTTGTTCATTGCAAGATAGCGAGCAAATGGCACCTGTTTACAATGCAAAAAATCCAGTTAGAAATCATAAATCATTTTTTTATATTATTAATTCAATTTAATAAGTACTGAGACAAAAATACTAAGTCTGAAATAGGACCAATTTCAAAATAATGCACAACTTAAAAAGGTGTAAAGCAAATTCAGTTAACTGTAAAAAAAAACTCTCACTGTCAAATCATATCTCAATGAAAGCAACTCTCCCCCTTGGTCAGCCAAGTCATAAATAAGTTTTGAATCTTCTCCATATTTTCCAGTAAGTGTTTCCTGAAAGTTAAAGAAGGTTTACATATAAAAAAATATGTCTAACTTTTTAGCAATTTTTAAAAATTAATTTATTCACATTTTGGAATGTTTATTCTAAGAGATGAGCAATCATATCACTTCATTTAAATTAGTGAGCCAGTGACGATTTGCTTCTAAATTATCATTAATTAAATTACATAAAATTTGAATTTCTAAGCCAAAAAAAAGTAAAATGCTATATTTAAAAGAAAATTATGAATTGATACCTTCAGCTCGAAGACCGGAGTGTCTATAGTTTCTGCACCATGTCGTTTAAAGCATTCAATGATTTTATTGAAAACACCTTCTCTGATAGCCATTTGCTCTGGATCAAAATCCCGAGTTCCCTGTAGGTAAATATAAATTTGAGATATCCCACAAATAATAAGGAAATGTTTAAAGCATATTATATTTCAGATAATAAATCAGAATTCTACGGCAAACATTATTTTTTTAAAAAGAGGGAAACAGAAAAGTAAAACGTTTGGTTTGATAGTTACAGAATATTTAAACAAATGATAGATTTAATGTCAGAGTGTTACACAGTTTAGTGAAATATAGCTTGCTTACTTACAGAACTTAATACGATATATATTTTTTAAATACAATATTTGCATTCATCTTGTTAAATTGCTTTTTGATGTTTCACTAAGAATATGTTAGCAACTGTTATAACTTTGAATGTTATTTTAAAAGGAATTTTTACTTTCACATAGTGTATAATTTTGATTTTATATTTTTATTATCATAATTTATTTAGATTTTGACTTATTTTTTGCATAGTTTCCTCTGGCTTTAATTATAACTTTTAATCAGATAGATTCCACTGACTTTTTACTCTTTATATAGTTAATGTGTAAAACACATTTAGATTAAAATGTTCTTTCTTCTTGTAAAAAAAATACCTATAGAGCTGCCTTTAGCCTGAGCTCCCCAAAAAAAGCTTTTGAAATGTTCATGCTTTAATTATGAAAATACCACAAAAAAGTTTTCTTTTTAAGACCTTTCATAAAAAAATATGTTTACATCTCTTACAACTTACAATGTTATTTTAAAATGAAATGTCACTCTCACATAGTGTTTACTTTTGATGTTTATCTTATTTCCTTAGAATGATTTTTTCTTTCATAGCTTCTTTTGACTTAAAAATACAATAATTATAACTTTTAATTACATAGATTTGATTGACTTTTAGGCTTTTAATAGTTTATTGTGTAAATACATTTAATTAAAATGTTCTTTTTTTGTAAAAGAAAAAAAATAATTGAGCCCAGAAGAGCAACCAAAAATATCTGAGTGAAATGTTCATGCTTTAATTGTAAATAACCACAACTCATTCATTTTTATCAAAGAGTCTTGTCAGGCTGAGAACCACTAATCCATTGAATACTTAAGCAACTATCATTTATTTCATTTAAAGGATATCTGCATCTGATATTATTTTTTAGAAATCAGCAATTATTTTTTAGCAATCAGCAATTATTATTTTCAATTTTTAATATCTCATTTTCAAAAATTGAAATGAAAATATGATTTCTTACCTTTGGTGTTTTGAGTGTGAATTTTTTGGGCGCCTCATCTCCAAGCTTTTTCTTCAGCTCCAAGAGTTTATTTACTTCAAGTGATACCTGTTTATTTTAAAATAAAGATAAGTGTTAAGCTATTTTACATCACTCAGCAAAACATTTTGAGACCTCTCACACAAAGTAAGGATTTTGAAAAAGGGAAGATCTCCAAAACAAAAATTGTTATAATTGTTTAAAAATAATGTATACAATGAAAATTTATAAAACAAATAAGTCACGGCCCTTAAACAGTTGCTTGCACCAACAAAACAAAAGGGGATCTAGGAAATTCTTTGTACAGGAGCTTAAAAGGGCAGAAAGATTAAATAAAGTCATGGCTTAAAATTTAAATTCGGCTGACCCACAAAGACTTGTTTGTTTACCTGTGGTATTCGTTTTGTCTTAACTTTAGGTATTTTAATGCTCTTGTGAATGCCACCATCACACTGTTCCATAATGCCTATCTCTGTATCATTCATTTTGAATTTTAGATTCCAAATAGAATTCAAACCATAAATTATTATTATTATGAATACTATTATATACATAACACCCAATTTTCTGAAGGATTTTTGTTCACTTCCTCATAACTCACTTTCAGTTATTTGTAACTGTAATAATTACTCCTGGAAATAGTTTATTCTATTTTCTAAAATACTATTTATAAAATTATACATAAAAAAGATAACAACTATCAAACTATTTTTTTAAATCACTTTGAAGTTTCCTGAATTTATCCTCAACTTTTTAAATATTCCTCCTTTATTTCAGACTATAAAGTACAATATTTTTGAAAACAAACATAATTGAAAGTTGATTTCACTCAGACTAAAGGCAGCTCTTATCAGCAATATGGGTTAGATCTCTAGTTCGTGATTTGTCCATGATAAGGGGTTTTTAAAAACTATGCCAAATATTTTTTACAGGAGCTACAGAATTTACCACTAGTGTTATTGTGACTGGATATTGCATCAGCATCTTTCAGTGATATTCCAAACCCACAAAACTTTTTCTCACACCCAAACACAAAAAAAGGAAGACTTGAGTTTTAAGAAGTTCATTTTTTTAAAAGCATTTGCTTAATATCCATGGAAACATAAGTTAAAGCTTCTTCTAACGTACGCCTGAATTTTTCTTACTAATCCACTGTAATAAAGCTTAAGATGATTAAGTTGTTTTTTATAATTCTTTCTCTGAATACATTTTTCTTTTGAAGAGAATGATTATTATTTAGAAAAAAACTAGTAAAAAACAAACTAACCTGACTTTAATGTATTCTATTATTTAAATTAGTGAAATATTTTTTTTTTATTCAGCTAATCTTATTAACTTTATATGTTTGCTTAAATTTGAACTAAGTATAGGCCATTTGGTTCATATAGCCCAAATTTTTAAAGTTATAGTTTTTTTTACCTTAATCCAATTAAGTTACAAAATGTTCTTTATAAGAATAGTTAAATATAAATTTTAATTGCTAATATTTACAAGGAAAGCCATAATAACTATTTTTTCAACACTTTTGAATTTATTAAATGCCTGAAGAGTTAACAGGAAGCTAAAACTGGATCATGGTACCTGAGAACATAACATCCGTTTCAGTGAATTGTAGATTGAAGTACAAATTTGTTTTTGGACGACATGATGATGGTAGTGACATAATCGGAGAGCACCAACAGAAGCACACATTGTTAATGCCATTTAAAGAAAATCCAAACCAAATTCAGTATTCCAAAGTATTCCAGTCACAATCAGGATTGAAGTTTTGTTGATAAATATCAGCATATGCAAGAAGAAAAATATTCTTGAGTCAGCAACTCTGGTGGTGAAGAAATGGATAATGAATGGGCCCAGGAGTTTGTATGAGAACTATAAAAGGATCTTTAGACAGTCAAACTTTCAATTTTATTTATCAACAAATGATATTGGTAAACACCAATAAATTTCTATTGATATTTATTTATTTTTAGTAACTATATGCCAGCTAAATTCAAAAGTATATAAATGATTTAGATTTCCAGTCTAATATTTAACAGCAGTTTTAATTGACAAATTAGTAATTGGATAATATTGCAGTTTTTAATAGGCTTAGTTAATAGTAAGCTTTAAGTTAAATGATATTTACCAAATAGTAATAATATATAGTTATTTATACTACACTTATTATTGTATGTTCATATTTTAAGCCTTCTAGTCATTGTAGATGCATTACTGTAACATTATAATTTTGGATAACACATAAATAAATTTAAAATCCAAGTGCACCATTAATTGGCTTACAACTTTTGAACAATCATGGTATTTGGGAAACTGAGGGATGAAAAAATCATGACAAGCAAACTAACAGCAGCACACAAGCAGAATGAAAACTAAAACAACTGAAGAACTATTAAAAACTTGTCAGTGGTTTTTTTTCAATCAGGCAGCATAAAAAGTTTTAGGGTTATGTTAAATAAATGTAACAAAGGGTGTAAAAAACTTGAATCGCTCACAGAAACTGTGAATACTGACTGAATGTTGTGGAACAAGAGACATGTTTAACTTTTAAAATTTTAATGTTCACCTTTAAACTGGCATTATGGCTTTTAAGACAAATGTTAGAAGAAAATGATCTTCACAGCCAAGATTAAGATAAGCTTATGTCAACTTGGCTCTTATTTTATGTTCTAATTTTTAATTATAATAATTTAATTTAACATCAAATAAACGAATGAGAGATTGAGGTGGGCAACACTGGGCACATATGTAATGTCTTATAGGTTGCAATAATGATGAGAAAAGTGCTGAACCACTGACTTTAAAAAAAAAAATTAACATAAGAGGATAGAGAAAAATTTTTTAAAAAATAGATAGATCTTAATAGACATAAAGTGTAGAAATTGAGTGGGAAAACTATGACCTGTGGGCCACATGCAGCCATCTACAGTATTCTGTGCTGACCATGGAAGCTTGCAGCTAATTCTAAAAAAATATAAACATTGATAAGGCTCTGCCTACCGTCTGTGGCACGCTTGAAATAACTGAGATATACTAAAGACTTATACTATATTTGCCTATTAATATTATATTTCATTGTCACTGCTGTTCTTAGCTCTTACTCCAACTATAGAGGAATAACTCTGCTATCCATATCAGGCAAAGTATTTAATAGAGTGCTACTAAACAGAATGAGGGAGGCAATAGACACCAATCTTTGAGACCATCAAGCAGGTTTTAGTTAAGATAGATCATGCACTGACCAGATTGTCACACTGAGAATTGTATTTGAATAATCTCTGGAGTGGTAGTCACTATTGTACATCAACTTTATTGACTATGAGAAGGCGTTCAATGGTCTGGACGTTGCTAAGACACTACGGTATATCACAAAAGCTGACTGACATAATTAAGACTTTTTACGAAGGACTTACATGTAGAATCGTTGATGGCCAAAAAACAACAGAGGCTTTTGGGGTACAGACTGGAGTCAGGCAGGGGTGTCTGCTTTTCGCTTTCTTATTCTTACTAACCATTGACTGGAATATGAAAATGTCTACAGAGCAGAAGAGAAATGGTATCCAGTGGACACTATGGAAACAACTTGATGACCTGGATTTTGCAGATGATCTGGCCCTATTATCCTACACATAGCAACAGATGCAGGAGAAAACTAACTATGTAGCACAATTCTCTGCTGGTTTTGGCCTGAACATCCGTAAAGGAAAAAGCAAAGTCCTTAAAATAAATACATCAAGCAACTTCCAAATAACACTGGAAGGAACAAATCTGGGAGAGCTTTATATACCTGGGTAGCATCATAGACATACAAGGAGGGACGGATGCCGATGTTGAAGTGAAAATTGGCAAAGCAAGAACAGCATTTAAACAGCTAAAAAAAAGTTTGGAGCTGCAACAACTTGACCCTCCAAACCAAGGTCAGGATATTCAACACCACAGTAAAAGCCTGTCTCGCTATATGGAGCAGAAACATGGAGGATTACAGCAGCCGTTTCAAAAAAGCTTCAAACATTTATAAACAAGTATCTCCGAACAATGCTCCGAATCCTCTGGCCCAACATCATCACCAGCAATGAGGATTTCCGGCAACACACACAACAAGACCCAGTGGAAGAGGTAATACACCAGTGCAGATGGAGATGGATTGGCCACACCCTAAGAAAGCCTACAACCAGCAGTGTGAGACAAGCACTCACTTGGAACCCCCAAGGCAGGGGGGAAAGAGGTTGACCCAAAAGACATGGAGAAGGGAACAGAAGGCGGGGTCCAAAAAGAGTGGGCACAGCTGGGGACAGTTAGAGAGGTTGGCGCAGGACCAGGATGCCTAAAGAGCCTTTATTTGTGGCCTATGTCCCAGATGGGATGACAGGCGATGATGTCACCGCTGTAAGTGTAAGGAAAGGAAAGCAAAAAGACTTAAGGCTAATTGAGTAACCTTCTTATCATAACTGCTCTATTATGGTAACTCATGCTATACAGAAGATTATTGTGTCCTATGTTCAGATAGGAAGGTATTAGCAAGAAATTATGCGATCACAGACCAATGTTCCTTCTCAGGTTCGCTGGTCAATGTGCAAAGTAAAAGAACTTGTGTACAAATTTGAACAGCATCCATTCTTGTGTGCAATATTTTACCAAATTTGCTGCACTGCGTCTGTAAAATATCTAAGCAGCTTAAAGGGAACATTTACGACTATGAGTATGAATAAAGTTTATATAGTTTGATGGACCATGCTATTCCGGGTCGTCATTGTTTCCCTAACTAGGGTCAGGTACCAATTCAAAGCTGGGTGGACTTATAAACAACCTTGACCCTGAGAACAAAAATCCCTGCTTTCATGCCACTTGAACACCATGCACATGTCCATAGCCATATGGGCCATAACCAGCCTAATGCTTCCTGTTTTCAGTATAAGTATTATTATTATGCCTATTATTAATTCATTCATTTATCATTTATTAGCCTACAATCCTACAAAAAAATATTCTAGGCCTAAGCATCTAGGCCTACATTTACTACCTGAGTGACAAAACGTGATTAAAATTAGTAAATTTGAATTCATTTAGTCGCAGTTTCACTCTGAACTTAAACTGGATAAACATGTAGAATCTCGACCATGTCCATGACGTAATTATGTCATTCTAGGCGGCCATCTTGTTGCTATGGCATGTGACTTTTAAAAGGGCATAGTATAATAAAGTCCTGCATTTTTAAATTTTTAGAATATATGAGGGGAGGGAGGGCCCTTTCCTCAACCCCTCCCCTGGTTATTTTTCATTAATTTTAAATTAAATTCACTAGTTCCCCCCCCCCCCCCCCCCCAACCGCAAGGAGAGGTAATAAATAAATAATAAGAAAACAAACATGATTCAAAGTAATCAAAGGAAGGAATTCTTGGTTCTAAGCAACCAGTAGTGTAGCCTTGTGACGTCAAGGTCGAGATTCTTCACTTCAGCCCTTAAACCTTAAACTGATAGTAGTAGTAGTAGTAGTTTAGTATAGTCTGTATAGTATAGTGATAGTGATATGAATGAATATTATTAATGATTTCCACTGATCACTGTCACTATCATTTCGTTTTTTAATCATAATCATAGTTTAGTATATTAGTATTCATAGTGAATAGTGTTCAGTGTTAGTCTAGTAAGTTTCAGTAAGTGATAAAAGTACAAAATATGTACATCAACTTCAAACGTCGTCTTCAGTCAACTCAATACAAGTTTAAAGACTGGAAATGATTGGGCTTTGGCCTGTTCGGGCCGTTGGCAAGTTGGGCCTGGGCGCTAGTGCCGCTAGTCTGTAGTAAAAAGTAAAGTATAAGTTAAATATTAAATGTAACAATACTTTAACTTAACAGGATTAACAGTACAGTACAGTGGTCTCACCTGGTCTTTATCAGCTTTGTCAGCCTTCAATTTTCTCACGATCTCACCCTGAACTCTTATCTCTTCCTCAAGAGACTTTTTATCCAAATCCGCCATGGTGATAGTGGTTCAGCAATAGAAAACGATTTATTTCGTAAGAATTAAAAAGAACAACAGGCCCCGACAACGACGGTAACGACTACATACAAAATATTTTTTACTATTGACCATTGAATAAATGTACTGCCAATAACTAGATTCTATTTGAATTCACTACGAATTAATTTTCAAGTATCAAAGCCCTCAGAAATGTACAATACAATCTCTTTTCTTTTTTTTAAAATGCCTTTGACTTCAGTTTTACTTTATGTTTAAGGATACCAGGTTTTACTTTTTTATTTTTATAAATGGCAGCTCCCGATGGGGAGCGTGACGCAATGACGTGAGGAATATTTCATACTGGTTGCAACTGTGACAAGTCACTGTTACTCACAAAATCATTAATTTTCCCATTTGTTAAAAATCATACTAAACTCCCTGTATCAGAAGTAGGGGAATTCAAAGAAATCAATGAGGGGTCATTTTTTTAAAATATGCCAGAAACTCTGAGAAACCTTCGCGGAGTTTATTCAACAACTGAACTTACCAACGTTCAATAACGATCATATGAAGTATGTGGTCATTTCAAATCTGTCAACGTCATTTTTTGTGGTAGTAATTTAATTAATAGTAATTTAATACTACGGGGTAACTACCCATGCCCATACCCATACGTACTGAACTGTACTAATAGTGATAATCCTGCAGTTTCTACACTGTATTATTTCACAAACGTGGGACGTGGTGGTCGAGAGGTAGCGCTCTCGACTGTCATACCGATGGTCACGAGTTCGAATCCACACGAAGGTGAGGATTTGTTCTCAGGGCCTGAGGAGTCCCCGAGTCACCCAGCTCCAAATGGGTACCTAACTAGACAATAGTTAGGCGGCAGGGGTAATGCGTGGAATCCTTATAGCCGTGGCCTGTGACAGCTGCATCACTTGCCAACAGATCATCTGTCATGGTCTGTGGATGCAATTATCTTCTGCATAGAAGGAGCGTCTGTATATATAAGATAAGACTGTCAAGGTGCAAAGTTTAATTTTCTCGCGAGAATTTAATATTTAATGATTATTATAATTATATGCTGGCGTTGGGCTGAAGTGAAGAATCTCGACCATGATGTCACAACGCTACCGGTTTCTTGGAACGAGAATTCCTTCCTTTGAATTTGAATCATGTTTGTTTTCTTATTTATTTATTACCTCCCCTTACGGGGGAAATTTAATTAAAAATAACAGGGTTGAGGGGGGCCCTCCCTCCCCTCATATATTCTAAAAATAAAAAAAACAGGGGAGGGTTCTCCCTCCCCTCATATTCTAAAAATATAAAAAATGCAGAACTATATTATAAATTATACTATGCCTTTTTTTAAAGTCACGTGCCATGGCAACAAGATGGCCGCCGATAATGACTTCACGGTAGAGATTCTACATGTTTACCATATTTTGTACTGTATTGGTAATCTTGCAGTTTCTACACGTATTAGTATAGTATTTCACAATAATCACAGCGGCAAAATTTAATTTTCTTTCTCGTGAGAACTTACATCTTTAATTTATTGAATGTATTTTTATATGTTGTATCATTTGTATGTTATCTATTTGAGCACTAACTCACTAACTTGTAAGTAATTAAGTAATGTAAGTCTTATTAATTTCTAAGGCAATTTTTCAATAAATAAATATAAATTATAAATAATAGTAATAGACATAAATAGTCAAACATGATGCAACCATTTTTTAAATTTATCACTCTACTTCCCGGGTTGTCTTATTAAGATGACAAATTAAATTTTTTCACTTAAAAACAGAAAAATACGAATCAAACATCTAGTAACAAAATAAAAAATTAAATTAATTGTCTTTGAAATATTTATTTATCTTCTTATACTTAAAACATTAAAATGGATGAATAATACTTTTAAAAAATGTTCGGTCGGTCAATTTACTTTAGCATGGTAAATAAAATGCTTGGTTTAAGAATTTTGTTTTGGCCCTTAGCATGAAGACACTTTTGACTTTGAGATTCAGTAATATTCTGTGCAAAAATTCATTTGTTACTAGATACGCCCCTGTGGTATAGCATACACCGAAGACTTGCTCATAGTCCTGCATAGTGCAAGGCTCATAGTCCTGCATAGTGCAAGGAAAGGGGGAAAGAATGGACACAATCACAAACTACAACACGAAGAAATTAAAACAACGTGGTCGCGAGATTTTTGCACTGAGGTTATCTGACCACCAACCTTCAACACCCTAGCTTGCCAACCATAAACTGCGATTTGCCAATCCAAGCGAGGGTCAGACATGTTTGCAAAAAAGGGGGAAATGAATGAGCACAAACTCACATTTTTTAAAAATTATCAAATAATTTTTTCGCTGGGTCCTGAACCCAGGATCTTCTGCAAGTAAAACAGATCACTACACTACGAATGACGTGTTATTCTGTGAAAGAATAATGCATGGGACATTGGAAGTGAACTCAAGAGCCATTGTTGCTCTTGAGACCATTAACTGATTGTTCAACCCCAGCGAGGGTCATTTGTTATGCTTGTTAGCACATACTCAATATTATATATATAGATTAGTTAAAACATAATTTTTTAAAAATTAGCTATATATATTAAAAATAAATATTATTTAGAAATATCATATGTTTGGCATAAATGTCAGTGATTATAATTATATTATAGTTTAAATATAACACTCAATATTTATGATTTTAGTTGTATTATGCAACTGATATATCCTAATTTGCATAACTTGTCTTCAATATTCCCTTTAAACTGTGTGGCTGTGCAGATATGTGATGGTTAAGAATTAATGCTGGGCAAAGTTTGATAACTGTATTTGTGGGGTGTAAAATTTTGCACACAAAATTGAAATCTGTACTGTGCAACTTTGCAAATGAGTTTCTTATTTTGCACACTGACTAACAAATTTAAGGGGAACATTGCTTGTCTTATGCATGGTGTTTTATTTTTGGTCTTACTTGATTTGTTAAAATTTCTTATTTATGAAGCCTAAATGGTTGTCCTAAAGAACATAAGATTTTATGAAAAAGTGTTGCTTTTTTATTTTTAATCACAATTACAATGTCATAATAACAATGGCAGAACATTTTAAATACTCATTGAAATCTGACAAAGAAATCTTATATAGGGTTTGGGGTTTTGACTTTTTATGCAACTGTAAATAACTAAATCATTTACTTAAAAATGTATCTGCACTCTGCACCTCATTACTTTAGCTAGATTAATGAAATTTGAATATATAAAACTGTAGCCCTACTCATTTACTTTAATAGTTCAATTTCAATCAATAAATGGGGCTGTGGAAATTAATGATTTATTAATCATTTAATCGTAAATGTTTTAACAATTAAATTATATTTAAATGATTAATGGATCCGTCAATTACAAATTATTGGAAGTCAAATAGTTTTTAAAAAATAGCCGCCATTAAATGATAAATTTCCTGACAATTACATGAACATTTTGGTTTTAAACTATTGACTGACGGGAATGTTCAAAATGTTGATAAAGTTTTCCGGCCATGGTTCTAACACTTCGCCTACTTCTCAAATCAAATGAAAAGGGTATTGAGCTAATGGCAGTAATGGAGTCTTACTCTGAGACAGAAAATGACAACAGGTCTTCTGATGAATTACTACTGCATTACAAAATGGAGATGAAAGTTCCTGAATCCATTAACCCTCTGCGATGGTGGAAACTTAATGAACACCAAGATCAGATAATGTCATTCTTGCCAAGACAGTTTTTTCATATCAGTTACCTAGTTCAATGTGAATGCTTGTTCACCTCAGCTGGTTATATTGTCAATTAGAACCGCTCATCACTTGAACCAAATAATGTCAACACACTTGTCTTTTTGCATAGTTAGTTAAAAGATGACATGCAAAGGTGACATTCCAGTGTTATTTAGATTTCCAAGAATGTTTATAAAGAAATGTTACATATGACATCATAAATTAAAATTTTTGGCTTTAACTTTAATCGAAATTAACGATTAATTAATAGTTAATTTTTCAAAAGTTAACGGTTAAATTTAAATTAGCTGTTAACAGCCCTATCAATAACTTTCAATAAGTAATGAGTACTTATTGAATTATTATCATTTTTACTTTTTTATTTCAGATTGAGTTGCATTTAAATAAGGAAACTTCAAATTCAAAGCATATGTAAAGTAAAGAAGACGTAAGTTGTACACTGTGCTCAGGGAATGAAAAAATTATTTGCATCTCTACATAATTTAGAGCGAAGAGTTTTATTATTTCCTAATACCGCTTCAAATTTCATCAAAATTCCAACAGGAATTAAAATTTGTAAAAGCCTTAATGATTTCAAAATTAGATCCATCAAAGGTGGTTTTCGCAGGCGACCGGAACTAATAGCAAAATTTAATGTGAGTAGACCTGATGTGCCATCTAATTTAGAAAATGTAAGTATCCAGAAGAGATCAGAAACTGCACATCGGATACAGCATGAGCTCGTACTGATGGCCTTTAAAATCAATGACTCATTTAGAATTACAGAAAATGAGAGTTTGGACTCTGCAGACGTCACCAACATTAAAAGATGTAAATTGATTTTAGATATTGGATGTGGTGATGGTGCAAGCATGATCCCAATTTTAAATATGGGACACGCTTGTTTTGGAGTTGACATGAATATAAAATCGCTATCAGAATTAAAAACATTATGTTCATCTGGCAGCTACAAAATAGCTAAAACACCTGATGTTATTCAGCACCAGTCAAATGTTTTCAGTAGCAAGGAATGCTCTTCATACACAGGATGCGGCACATGTTCTGACAGTTATGAAACTGAATTGGAAACTGCAAGTTCATCTAACTTCAAGGACAACGCTTCACATAATAGAACTACAATTGCAAACAATTATAGACATCACAATTTAGTAAAAAGCACTACCCTTGCAGCAGATGTTGTAAGATGGGATTTAAGACAAGGCTTACCATTTAAACCCAACAGTTTCGACATGGCAATCAGTATCTCATTTCTCCAATGGCTTTTTCATGGTAAAGCTGAACAACAGCTGGACTCATTTTTCTTGTCGCTTAGAAATGTTATGCTTCCAGGTGGAAGAGCAATAATCCAATTTTATCCTTCCTCTGCCTGTCAAGTGGATATTGCAATGCAACGAGCAATGAAATATTTTCAAGGTGCGCTCGTTGGTGACTACCCTCATTTAGACAGGGGACGAAAGCTATTTATGGTGTTATTTTAATTACAGTAATTAAAGTGTTTTAAGTTATATTTATATGTGTGTTTTGTTTTTTCTTATAGTTATTTTGTAAAAGATTGCGTACACAAAATGGATGCTGTGCAACTTTGCACTAGAGCTTTTTTTTATATTTTTAATACAATTTGCACACTGACCAACGAAGCTTTGAAGGAACATTTATAAATGTGTAAAGGTAGCAAATAAACGAGTATTTGGTCAATGTAAAATGTAAAGACCTTCGGTGTTCGATTTCTCCATAAGATATTAAACTTGAATCACCTTCAACACAATTATCAAGTTCGTGTTTCAAAGTTAAACAGCAGCATGAAGAGCACCCTAACGCGATGTTAACATGCAATTCATAATAAAATATAATATGTGCATCCCATTATCTTACAAAAATACCCTTAATGTTGATGCAAGGAATAATGAAAATATTCTTCCAAGAGTACAGAAACATGTAATATAAATATAATGAAAAACAGAGGTGGATTAAGATTGCATGGGGCACCTGGCTGCAATTCCCCAAGGGCCCATTCCAGACACTTTATATATAATATAATACGTTTGGGGCCCTTAATTTAGCCTAAATTCATTGGGCATTGGGAGCCCTCTTAATCCGCCACTCATTAATCATTAAACAAGTTTGGCAAAATAGTCCATGGCCATACACGATTTAAGGCCGTCCATAAATGACGTCACGCGATTTTGGCCGATTTTTACCCCTCCTCCCCCTTTGTCACACTTCGTCAGAAAAATTAGACTCCTCCAATTTGACGTCACAAAGATGTACCCCCTCCCCAACAAAAAAATATTTAAAAATCCGCATTTTCTATTCGAGAATTGGCATGTTTCAAATTACTTTTATTTTTTGTCAAGTAAATTTTTATTAAGTGTAAGTCTGCACTCTAACTCTAATATATAATCGTAATAGTACTAATAGGCGTGAAGCCATTGAAAACGTCATTAAATATAATGAAAGCAATCATATATTTAATTGGAACATTTATTTAAAGTTGCCCGTTTTGATTCGATACCACATTTCTTGACCC
>MUZC01000172.1:129513-180884 GCA_002072015.1 Radix auricularia | reverse complement strand
AAACTTATTAAAGCCAAATAAATAAACTTATAATAATTATTTAATCGGTTTATTAATCAATTATTAATGATTAATGGCTTACTACAAGTACAAGACGTTGTCAGAAGAAGCTGAAGATCATCACTGTGAGATTTCACTCTCTGGATTACAGCATTTTTCATAAAAGACAATATTTGTTGTGTTAACGTTTTAAATTTTTTACAAGACGGCTCTTTAGACATTTCAATTTAAAACGAAATTTAAAAATATTTATTTTTAATATAATTCTAATAAACCGCGCTTTATGACAAACTTAAAGTGAACTTAAAATTGAAACCAAAGATTATAAGAAAACGAAACAATTAGAATTATTTTTACTTATGTTTATTTCGATTAATTCGGTAGATGGAAGCGCAGGTACCAAATTTTTCTATTAAATTTATAATTTCGTGATTGAAAATTTGACACTGCTGTAATGTACCGTTACCACTTATTCGGCTTTAAAAACCAGTGCCGGGGATAAAAAAAAATTCTGCAGAGCCGGGGATAAATGCCATCCCCGCCGGGGATGGTAAAGGTTATAGCAGAGCCGGGGATGGAGCCTCACAGTGCCGGGGATATCCCCGGCATCCCCGGCGGTAAATCGAGCACTGCTGACATGAGCTTCAGCACTCTGTTGCTAATAGGGATTCTTTTCTGGATCGATTGATCATCTACTTTTTGCAGCTGAAGTTTAGTTTGATAACCAATGAATATTTTATCGCGTGATTTAAAGTTTGTACTTTCCTAGCTGTCCATAAAGCACTTACAGTTTAGTTATGGAGCGCGGGATGCCATTAAAACGATTTTAAAATTTAAATTTAAATCAATAAAATAGATATCACAAAAATGATTAACTGATTTTTTTTTAAACGTTGAGATTCCACGTTTTGATTTAAAAAAAAAAAAAAAAAAAATTCACTGACGACTTAATTTTTTTAACGGAATTTTATTACCTTATCTTAGATATACAGACGCTCCTTCTTTGCAGAAGATAATTGCGTCCACAGACCATGACAGATGATCTGTTAGCAAGTGAAGCAGCGGTCGCAGGCCACGGCTATAGGGGTTCCACGCATTACCCCAGCCGCCTATCTATTGTCTAGTTAGGTACCCATTTGGAGCTGGGTGACTCGGGGACTCCTCAAGCCCCGGGAACAAATTCGAACTCGTGACCATCGGTATGACACTCGAGTGCGCTTCCTCTCGACCACCACGTCCCAGGCAAATTTACGATAAATCTATACTCAAAAGTATAAATTTATCATTCTTCTAAGATTATTTTTTTAGGTAGTGATTACCTACTTGTCAAGATGACCGTGTATATAGCTGTATACTCCCTCGTCCAATTCCGATTATGGTAAGAAATCATGAATTAAAGAGTTTACAAGTATTCCCTGCCCATTTCATTGAACCTCCACCCGGGGCATTTGCCCCCCCCCCCCACCTCCTTTTCGCTACGTCACTGGAACCTTTGATTCTATTTGTGTATTCAAACTATAAAACACTCTAAAATCTATCACTAAACCTAACCCAAACCCTAAAAACTATCACTAAACTTAACCCAAACCCTAAAACCTATCACTAAACCTAACCCAAACCCTAAAAACTATCACTAAAATTAACGCAAACCCTAAAACTAAAACCTATCTTTATAAACCTAACCCAAACCCTAATAAAAAAAACTAATACTAAACCTGCCCCTACCCTAAAATCTAAACCTAAAATGTCAAAACCATTTTAAAAATCTTATTCATTATCAATTCATGTAGTATTGTAGCTTTAAAAAAAAAAAAAGACGTAACTGAGGATCGAACCCCGTCAACCATGTGGACACAAACATGACTGAATTTTTTTAATTAAAAAAAAAAAAGGTCAATAACCGAAATTAGACGAGGGAGTATACATTTGTATACTCGGTCGTTTTAATGTTTTCCTATTTTTTATTATTGTAAATTAACATTTATCGATATTTTGTTTTACGAACATGTCCCTTTGCGTTGAGAAGATGTTAAGTTTAATTAAAGATCTTCGCTGGTACAGTATGCACTTTTAATATTTGGAAAAGGTTCTATCTATGCTGGTATAGTCTTTTATACGCTTTGAATATTTAAAAAAAGATTTTTAATAATAATATTTTAAAAAATTGATTACTCTTTGAAAAATTATGAGATATATCAGTCTTTAAATATTTATATATTAAAATTTTAACATAAGTATTAGCTTTAAAAAATCTGGCATACGGTAAGACGCAGGTGAATGTGCCCTATGCAATGGCGGGTATTTCAAAGAAGTAACAAAATGAGTCACCGCTCAAGGTATATTACAGGTAATCGAGTGCAGTTGGCCAATATTTCTGTTACTGGAGGAGTCAACTGTTTTTTTTTTAAACAAAAAGGATTCATCTAACTACAAGTTGGTGCATTTAAATGTTGATGGGATTGTACGTCGTAAGTGTAAGAAGATAAGTCAAGTGTAAACTGTAAGTGAATAAATAATCTGATCTGAATAAGTGTAAGTAAGTAAGTGTAGTGTCGAGTGTCGTAAGAGTCATTATAATTTAATAGTAGTAGTAGTAGTTGTGGTAATTTCTTATAATTTTAGCGCAAATTATTTTTGTATAGCAAAAAAATAAACTCTCTTACTCTTACTTTTAATAATTTATTAAACACATTCAATAAGTAATAAAAGAAGTATTTAATGATAAAATATTTGGTTTTTATGTGTTTTGATGAATTTAAAGGGGTTTTGATCTTAAAAACTGGTTTTAAAATCAGAATTATAGCAGAGTTGTCATTGAGTCATTGTAGTCTGTGACAATGGTAATAGTAATAGTAATAGCAATGGACTATGGACCATGGATTGACATGACATTATCATTATGAATATGATTATATTAATTCATTTTTTGGATTAAAACTCTTGACCTTGCCTTGAAAATGTTGTGTTTTAAATTTTTTTTTGTCAGTGTGGTTTATTAATTTATTGTAACAGTAAATCATAGTTGTGGTAAATATATTTATAATTTATAATCTTTTACTCCAAATTTGGTATAATAATTCTCTATACATTTAAATTACATACATAATTATAATTAAATCAAAATAAATATCTGACAGTGACTGACATGAGGAATGTGTAAAGTAAGTAAAGTAGTTGTATTATAACTTTCAATGAGCATGAAGCGTAAAGATTAAAGAAAGTTATTGGGCATAATTTGGCTTATTTTATTAACTTTCTGAAATAATTAAAATTACATAGTCTCAATCCTGATAGTCATAGTCATAGCTAATCAAACTTAATTTAAAAATTATTTAGTTTTTCAGTTCTTAGTAATTTTCCCTTAAAGTTTAAGCTGCTACTGCTAGCTGCCTGCAAGTGGTCTGACTGATGCAGCACAGCAGTTAAGAATTACAGTGCAGCAAATTTTAGAAACTATTGCACACATTGATTGCTGTGCATCTTTGCACATGAACCAAAGAATCTTAGATTTAGAGAAAATTAGTTAGTATAAAATTATACATATGACATATGCAAATCAGGCTCTATGAAATATTATCTGAATCATCAAAACTGTAAAAAGAACAAATTGTATGATTTTTTATTATATTTTAAACAAAAATATTTTACATAAGCAGATAGTGAATTGCATTTTGATTTTCAGTTTAAATGTGTTATATTTATAATTTCATTTAAAATTGTCTAGTTGTTGTAACATGATTTAGTCAATTAAAGGATATTTTTTTGTGCTACTCAGCCATTAACTTAAAATGAGGAATGCAGGTCTCGGAGACCTGGACACAACGGTCACATCTCATCACATGGAGCATCAACTTGATGGATGCGATCCACTGGCTTGTGTCTTATATTCACATTCACCATCCGTTCAAGTTTACTATGCCCTGCGAACTCGTCTAGAATCAAGCTCGGATGCTTGGCTGCAGGTGAATGGAAAAATTATGCATAACTTCTAGTATCAGCAATGAATAGGGGGAGGAATTATTATAATTTTAAAAAAAAACTTAACTCTAAGCTCCTGAGGCATTGTTGACAACTCTTACTCTTAAATGGGAAAAACTTGATGGTTTTATTGAATTTTTTTTTTTTTAATATCAGGAATTTGTTGCTCTGGATGGACTGGATAGTTTATTGGATTCCCTCGGGCACATGATTGGCCCGAAATTTTGTGGCTTCTCTGATGCTATTCTACAAATTGATTGCCTTTCTTGCATAAGGGCAGTGCTTAACTCACGCGTTGGTATGGATCTGCTCGTCAACAGTCAGGATTGCATCTTTAAACTTCTCAAAGGTTAACATTAAAATTACTTATTTTAAAAGCAATTTTATGAAGTTGATCATGCTGATAAATTTTAAGTGATAAACATTTGTGCACTTGATGTATTGTAAAATTCATAATTTCATGTTAGGTATGGATTTAGCCAACACACTGCCACGTAAGCATGTTCTGGAGCTTTTGTCTGCTGTATGTGTTTACAACAAATTGGCCCACAGACGAATGCTGGATGCTTTAGATAAATTTAAAGTAAATATTCCTATATTTACTAGTGGGATTTTAAAAAATTAAAGAAAAAGAATATACTTTTGAAATTAAAATGACTTAAAAAATAAATTTCTTTTTGAGTCAGCTTGTAAGATAAAAAAAATTATTTACATTTTTATGTAATGAAATGCATACAATAACAAAAAAAATTCCAATATCCACACGTGCACTTTTTAAAATGTTTTGTGTATAAATTTACAAATTGTAGTAATATATTGTAACTTTTTCCTAATATGAATCTTTCAGTATATTTTCTAGCCAACCTTAAATCAAATTGTTTATGTTCTATCTACAGCAAACGAAACACTTGTTTCATCGATTCAGTTTTGTTGTTAATGAGCTAAAACTAGCCGAGACCATACCCCACAAAACATCAGTGTTGACATTTATTAATGCAATCATATGCTCCACAAGTGACCGTACTCAAAGATGTCGGATACGCAATGAATTTATTGGTTAGCTATGTTCAACTTTTGCTTCATTGAAATGTATTTTACATCTAATATTAATATGGATTTCCCTTTAATAATTTTTTCATTGTTTTTGTGTAACAATTAGTGTAATTAGTGTTTTTCTTCATAGGCTTAACACTACTTGATGTCTTGTCCTTTCTTCAAAGAGAAGACACAGATGAAGACCTTTACACACAGTTGCAGGTAAAATCATCTAATCGAAAAAAAAATTCAGTTAAGTTGATCTGGTTAATATTTATGTAAAATATGCGTATAAGAGTTCATAGTTATTTAAAATCCCTAAAGTTTAATGTTCTATAGTTCTAGTTTTATCATCTTTGGCTGGGTATCATAGAATTTTTAGAGCTAATTAGTAGGGCTGCGGAAATTAACTATTAATTTCTCGGTTAATCTGTAAAACATTTTATAGATTAAAATTATTTTAATCGATAAAATAGCAATTAAAATTAAAGAAAATATATATTTTTAAATTTAGTAATTAATAAATAATGAGTTATTTATAATTAATAATAGTTTTGCTTTACGTTCAAACTTCTCAATGAAAATTTTTGTTATAAAGAGTAAGCTTTATAGTAGGCAGTTTTTTATGAGGAAAATGATAGTGTATATAAAAATAAACATTGGTTTTACTTAATTAACAATAAAAAATTAGGGGTGGTCAAAGTGGTAGCGTTGCAAGTACTTGAGTCACAAGTTCGAGCCTCGGTACTGGCAAGGCTCCCAGAACATTGTGCTAGCCACACAAGCCCTTGCTTGTTAGTGGTGGCTAAATAAACTTGTGAACGCCACTTCACTTGCCCTAGAGTCCGCCATGGACTGAAAAGGGGGTAATTAATAACAAAATTAAAATTCATTGACATTAAATTGAACTACTTATATTTAAATATATCTCCTAAAAATATTTTTTTTATTAAATACTAAAGTTTTGAGCATTTTATGAAATTTTCCGTTTAATGACGTCATACATCTTATTTTCAGCTTTAATCAAAATTATCTATTAATTATTCGGTAATTGTTCAAAAGTTAACGATTAAATTTAAATTAATCGATAACAGCCCTACTAATTAGTAATCAAGTTTAAATTAAGCTTTAAATCAAGAGTTGCTAAACCAAGGCTTGCTGACAATTAATTTGAAATATGTTTTTTTTTTTTAAAATTCTTGCCTGAACGTGAAAGGGTTTGAGTTTGTTTACATTTTTAAAGATTGAAGAGAGGTATTGGTTCCTCATTGGTTGATGATGTAAGCTTTTCATTTTTCTGGTCCTGGTAAAAAAAATGTTTGTCAAAATTTTGAACATTACTTTTAGTGCTACTGAAGTTCAGAATAAAACACAAAATTATTTTTTCATTGCGAATTGGATCGTGACCCATTGTGCGCTCAACTATTTTAAAAAAATATTTTTAAGATGACTCTTAATTAATTACTACTGGCCGCCCCTATGGCTCTCAATTACTACTGGCCACCCCTATGCCTCTCAGTTACTTCTGGCCACCCCTATGCCTCTCTATTACTACTGGCCACCCCCTATGCCTCTCTATTACTTCTGGCCACCCCTATGCCTCTCTTTTACTACTGGCCACCCCTATGCCTCTCTATTACTACTGGCCACCCCTATGCCTCTCAGTTACTACTGGCCACACCTATGCCTCTCAATTACTACTGTCCAACCCTAGGATCTCAATTACTACTGGCCACCCTTATGCCTCTCAATTACTACTGGCCACCCCTATGCCTCTCAATTACTACTGGCCACCCCTATGGCTCTCAATTACTACTGGCCACCCTTATGCCTCTCAACTACTACTGGCCACCCCTATGGCTCTCAATTACTACTGGCCACCCCTATGCCTCTCAGTTACTTCTGGCCACCCCTATGCCTCTCAGTTACTACTGTCCACCCCTAGGATCTCAATTACTACTGGCCACCTCTATGCCTCTCAATTACTACTGGCCACCCCTATGCCTCTCAGTTACTTCTGGCCACCCCTAGGCTCTCAATTACTACTGGCCACACCTATGCCTCTCAGTTACTTCTGGCCACCCCTATGGCTATTAAATTACTTCTGGCCACCCCTAGGCTCTCAATTACTACTGGCCACCCCATGCCTCTCAGTTACTTCTGGCCACCCCTATGCCTCTCAGTTACTACTGGCCACCCCTATGCCTCTCTATTACTACTGGCCACCCTTATGCCTCTCAATTACTACTGGCCACCCCTATGCCTCTCAGTTACTTCTGGCAACCCCTAGGCTCTCAATTACTACTGTCCACCCCTAGGATCTCAATTACTACTGGCCACCTCTATGCCTCTCAGTTACTTCTGGCCACCCTTATGGCTATTAAATTACTTCTGGCCACCCCTAGGCTCTCAATTACTACTGGCCACCCCATGCCTCTCAGTTACTACTGGCCACCCCATGCCTCTCAGTTACTTCTGGCCACCCCTATGGCTCTCAATTACTACTGGCCACCGCTATGCCTCTCAATTACTACTGGCCACCCCTAGGCTCTCAATTACTACTGGCCACCCCATGCCTCTCAGTTACTTCTGGCCACCCCTAGGCTCTCAATTACTACTGGCCACCCCTATGGCTCTCAATTACTACTGGCCACCCCTATGGCTCTCAATTATTACTGGCCACCCCTAGGCTCTCAATTACTACTGGCCACTAGGGCTGTCAATTTTGTTGAAAAATGCTGCCCGGGTACCCGTCCAAATTTTGAACGGGTACCCGGGTTACCCGTTCAAAACATCGCAAAATTTTCCCCGTCATACGGCTATAACATGCAACCTAGCCACCTTCCATGTAACTTATTTCTAACAGTAACCACACGGTCGACGTCTAAAAGTGACGTCACGTGATTTTGGCCGATTTATAACACCCCCGCCATTGTCACAAAAACTTAGAACCCCCTTAGAACAAAGATTTGCAGCCGCGCCCCCCTCCCCCATAAAAGCCGTACCTCTTTTTTTAAAAATGAGCATTAGTGAAATAACTTTATTGTCACTTAAGTTTGTATTTAATGTGAAGTTGAACTCTATTAAATCGATACACGTGTAAATCCATGAAAATCGTCAATAAATAAATTTCAAGCATTCAAGTTTTTAAGTGGAACTTTCATTTTAAGTTGCACGTTTTGATGTGACGTCACATTTCTAACACACATCTTCGTCACATATGTATGATCGCCTCCTACGTAGGTGCAAAACGTCATTTTCTTTTATTATGCTGTTAGTAACTAATTGACTTTTAAAAAATTACAAATTTTGTGTATTATTTTTTTTTTAAATGAAGCACTCGTGGTAACAACACGCAAAACACAAACGAATGTGGAAGGAGGAGAGGGGGTAGATAAAAAAAAACCTCTACAATCGGAAATCCTATGTCGGCGTTTTTCAAAGTAACTTTAATGTCAAAAGCAGTGATGTTTTCATTAACAAAACCAAACACGGCCTCATTCATCTCTATGCAGTCCCGCCCCACGGCCGACGACTTACCCATTTGAAATTGTTAGTAACTGATTAATTTATTAACTTTAAATACTGACAACCTTGTACTTGTACATTTGTTTTTCTAGGTCAACACGTGTTAATTCACACAAGAAGTACAAGCGAATGCAAGGGGTGTGGGTTATATGATGGAAGGGAGGAGAGGGGGTAGATAAACAACATTAGCTAGTCTCAATCGGCGTATTTCAAAGCGAAGTTAATGTCACAGAAGTGATTTTTTTTAAAACTAACAAACGCCGCTTTTATCTCTAACATTATTATTTTTAGCAGAGGATTTTTATTTTCCTTATCTAAAATGATTCTTTTAAAGCGCCAAAACCTTTTTGTGTTTGCTATTTCTGTTTCAAGTTGAGAGAAAAAGATGTACCAAAATACATTTCCCGTTGACAGATATTTCTCCTTATGTAATTTACTGCATTTATTTCAAACAAACATTTTCATTTGAAAAATTATTTAAAAAAAAAAAAAAATCCGAATGGGAGCCGAAGTTTGGCCTCCGTTAATATAGACATTGAAGTTACATTTTCACGGGTACCCGAACGGAATTTTACTACCCGGGTAATCTGATAGCAACAGGTACCCGGGCCCCGGGTACCCGTTGACAGGCCTACTGGCCACCCCTAGGCTCTCAATTACTACTGGCCACCCCTATGCCTCTCAGTTACTACTGACCACCCCTTAGGCTCTCAATCACTAATGGCCATCACTATGCCCCTCAATTTTTGCTGGCCACCCCTATGGCTCAAAATTATTACTGGCCACCCCTATGGCTCTCAATTACTACTGGCTCTAAATCTTAATTTCTAAATTAGGTGTTTACAGATAAGAAACATGAAGATGAAACGTTCATCGACTTAAACTCCAACTTGGATTTAAGTGATCCACATGATTTGGCTGATGCTATACAGACAAGGGTAGGTCTTTTAAGTTCACTCTGAATCTGCTAATTTATTTTACTTACACCAAAGAACTTAACAGAGGTTGATGCATTTCTTTAGAGTTCATAAAATTTACATTAAAAAGGATTTTGTAATCATATTTGTTATAAATGGAAAAGATGATTTTTAAAATTGTCCTTTCTCTTTGTCATTTCCATCTTATTGAGAATATATTTACATATTTTAAATTGGTTTTCCTTATATCCATTAAAAAATGTCCTTAAAATTTTTATTTTAGGTATTTGGAGGTCCTAAAATGGTGTCCTTTGTCAACATACTACAAGATCTGCTAGCTATTGAACTACAAGAGAAAGAAAAAAGGTTGTTTTGAAACGTTACTTATTTTATATAATGTGTAAGTGGAAATTTTGGGGGTTTTAATTTTTTTTTAATATTTAAAAGACATTATATATTATGTGCTGTATTTGATTATGTGCTTAATATTTTTGATTATGCTTTTTTAATATTCCAGTGAAAATTTATGGCAATTGCTAGAAAGGCACACGCACCACTTAGTTCATGGAACACTGGATATTAACAGCCTCTCAGTAATGGATCCTAACACAACATGCCAGGCAGTCACGGCTGCTGTCGAACTATCTAATTGTCACAGACCATCATCAAACAACAGCTGTGAGAAAAAACCCATCAGTGGATCGGCTGGTGTCAGGAAAGAAGGTGCAGGCTTGAAAACATCAGCTGATTCAGGGTACCTGGGGTGTGAAGAGAAACTCAGCCCTCCGAGCTACAACACTGACAGGGGCACCACGTTTAACTACCAGACTGTTAGTCCAAGCTGTAACAGACCTGGGAAGCAGCAAGTTTCCAGTATTAAAAGGGACAGAACAACCGGTCAAAGCAATGTCAGGAGAAACCTTGGTCAGATGAGCATGTATGACAACATGTCACCCTTTAAACTTCCACCGAGGCAATCGGGTGTGTCCCCACATGTCAGAAAAAACAGCAAACATTTGAATTCTACCGCCTTCCAAGATGTGAGACATGACACAAAGCAGACGGTGATTGGGAAAAGAATCCCAAGCAAGACTAATCTTCAAACAGAAGATGAACCCAGTCAGACAGAGCAGTCCAACCCATCGCAAGTCCATCCAAACTACATGATGTTTCACCGTAACAAGATGGCTTACCCAGCAAACAGCATGAAGAATCTCAAGTGGATCAAGCTGGATGACTCAGTTATCAGTAAGTGTTTATGGTGGCCAACACGACAATACATTTTTGGGGACATTTATTAATATATTGACAAAGGAAACCACAATCTAATAAATCAGTTAGATAGACATGGGGATTAGATCATTAGAACACTTTTTTGTGTGTGTTCCATTCCAAGAACAAATACTTCTCCTTTCTATCTTGAATTTCGGTGTGAAATTTGTTGCCTGAACAAACCAGAAAAACTAACACCTTATCAAAACTCTAAGAAAAATACAAAACTAAACCTTAACAATGGATAAGCATAGGATGCAATAATCATCTGGATGGAAGAAGTGTCTGTTATATATAAAATAAAAAAACAGTGTACACAAACACATTGGTATGTTATAAATATGGGTAAAAGTTGTTCCAAAAAATGTATTTATTTCTTTTATTTTACTTTAGAATAGCCATGTTATTTTCGTTTTAAATAACAGGTAATTGGCTTTTAAATAACTATTTAAACACAGGATCACTCATCAAACTTCTATTTACAATGTTCATGCAATTGTGTTATAAATGAGTCACTGTAAAAATTTAATTACTTTGTGCAATGTTTATTCGATTAGATATATTTCAAACTTCTTTGTGGGCTCACTGTGATGCTTCCAAGTCTAAAATTCAACCTGACTTTCAACAAGTTGAAGAAATGTTCAGGGAAAAATACTCTAAAATTGATGACGCAGAGGTAATTTACCACCACTTACACAAAGCTCTAAATTTTTTATTCTTTCAAGTCTTGATCTAAACATTTTAAGTTTAAATTTAGATATGTTTCCAGCAATTTTTTCAATTAAAAAAAATTAACCCAGAAAAAGTAATTTTAAAAAAGTTGCCACAAATTAAATTTGCCTCTTTGTTATGCAGACCCCGTTACTAAGTGACAAGACAAGAATAAGTATGAATCTTTTTTTAAACCGTTTGGATGAAGAACCTTCTGTCCTTGTGAAGAGGCTCTTCTGTGTTGATGGGCCTGGTCTGCCTCTACCTTCTATCAAACATTTGGTGGATATTTTACCCGATCATGATGAGGTAAATTTTTTTCCCTATGCGGCATCTTAATATTTTAACTGATCAATTTTAAAATTAAAATACTAAAACCATCCCTTTGGCTTTATGCATTCCTTCAAAATTATTGTTTGACAGAAATGTCTGACAATTTTAACCTAAATTATGTTTATGAAAACAAAATTTTATCGCATAAAAATTTTAGAACCTTTGTTTTGAATTTTTAAAAATGACTTGTTTCATTTGCTTGTATGTCACAATCTTTTTCAGATAAAACATTTGAAGTATTTTAATGGAAATCCTCTGAGTTTGGGGCAAGCTGAACAATTTGTATTGCACTTAAGTGACCACCCTGACTACAGAATTTTACTGGCAGGTCATCTGAGGAAAGCTGAATTCTCTGTGACAGCTCCACAGCTGGGTGGTGTTTTATCTAGCATGTTGGAGTCATCCAGACTCATCCTGGGAAATGATGGCTTGAAAGAGATCTTTATTCTAATTCTTAGAATTGGTAACTTTCTCAATCATGTAAGTTATTAATTTAATTCGGGGAACAAGTGGTTGGGACCTTGATATGTTAAGAATACTAAATTACTTTCACATTTAATACTTTTTTCTTGATGTAAATGAAATATGATCTAGTTATTTTCAGAAATTACAGATTAATTTGTCATTACACAAATTACATGTATTGTTTTAATCACACAAATCATTTGTGTATTTTGTATTTCACGAATAGAATTACAAAATAAGTATTTTAAAAAATTGATTTTCTAGAAGAAGAAAAAGTGAGATATTTTCATTTTACTTTTAGGGTCAATTCAATGGCTATGCCAGTGGATACAAGCTTAACACTTTGACTAGGTTAGCAGATGTCAAGTCCAGAGAGCCAGGTCATCATTTGGTCCATTTTCTGGTTCATTTGGCAGATACAACAGATGAGCAGCTTTTGGCTTTTTTAAGCGAGATACCTCGTTTGGACAGGGCAGCCAGGTAAAATGTCATATTTTAACGTTTAATTCCCCACAGCATGGTAATGCGCACCTAGTCTCTAATCCCAAAGCACGCCGCAATGGTACTATCTTTAGTAATCAAATCATAAAAAGTAGAAAAACTTCAATTAGAAAGAGAAGCTTTAGTCAATTTCCGGAAATGGTGGTGTTTGCTTTTGGTAGTGTTGTTGCTCGATTTGCGAAGTTTTGTTGTATTATATACAGTTTTTTTATTATTGAAGATATGATTTTGCTATACTTTTTTGTAAAATTAATAGTACTAAACTACAGGTAAAAATCGTTGGTTCGTCTGTCAAATTGACGAAGACCACTCTAGTCATCAGACGGTTTCTGGAACTGGTTTTGCCTATGTGTGCGCAGAAGGCTGACGAGACCGATTCTGGCACGGAAAGTTTCGGAACAGAAAGTACATGGTCTCCTGGAGGGTTGACAGCACAGGCCTTTTGGGCTTGCCTCTTCTTTTCTGGGGCGTTGATCCTATTAGCCTCGCATGTCCTGCACCTTCGTGGATGGATTGGCGCCAGGTGGACTGGTCCATTGCAGCTTCTTTTCATGTGTCTCTGGGTTGATGGCAAACTGTTTCAATGTGGCTTTGAAGTGTTTCTTTTGTCCACCATGCTGGAGCTCGCCATAGAAGAGTCTCTTTGGTTGTCTCTCATTTGGCATTTGGACCAGGTGCCCTGCCCAGCGAAGCTGTGGCTGAATCAGGAGGGTCAAGATACTAGGGGGGGGGGGCTGCTTTGGTTAGTACCACTGTGTTGGAATTTTGTCCTGCCACTTTATTCCAAGGATCTTCCTAAGGCATGTTATGTGAAAGTGGTTCAGCTTTTTGGCATTTTGTTGATACACGGTCCATGTTTTGCATGCATAAAGCAGTGTAGGGAGCACCACTGCCTTATATACTTTGGTCTGGATGGTAATGCCTCTTCTGTTCCAGACATTCAGGTACAACCTGCCATAAGTGGAGCTGGCCCTAGCAATTCTGACATTCACTTCATCATCAGTGGTGACATTTTGAGACAGTGTGCTGCCTAGGTATGTGAAGCGTTTCACTGCTTTGAGTTTCTGTCTGTTGACAGTGATGTTGGGCTCAACGTAAGGCTTTCCAGGCTCGGGTTGATAAAGAACTTTAGTCATCATTGTGTTAATTGTAAAACCAAAGTTAGTGCAGACGCTGAAGAACAGTTAAACACTGCGTTTCAAGTCATCCTCTGAGGCACCATTGAGGGCACATTGATCGTCAGCAAAAAGCAGGTCCCTGATTGTGTAATATAAATGCATTTTTCACTATTTTTGAAAATTCATAACCAGTTGATCGCATTAAACGGGAAATCCTTACAGGAATGAGTCAGGAGTTTACAGTAAACCTTATGGGGCTTTAAATGTTAAGCACAAGTATTTGTTAAACTCATAACCTAACACATCTCTGTATTGGGGAACAATGGATTCTTCTCTTATATAAGTATGGTAGTTATGAATGCGATGGGCAGATAATTGATGATTAAAATAAATCTTAGCGTTTGAAAGACTGCAGACATGCTCTTATAAAAATTAACTCTTAAAGCCCCAGAAGGTTTTCAATAAACTTTCGCCTCAGTCCCGTAAGGATTTCCCGTATTACGATCAACCGGTTATGAAATTAAAAAATTTGCGTAAAATCCATTTATAATATTTTTGTCATACTGACTTCATTTTTTAGACTAAGAATGGTTATTTTACGCATCCAAAAGACCGTACTGAGTTTGAAAAATATTTACCTGTAGTTTAGTACTATTATTTTAGTAATAAAGTATAACGAAAATGTATCTTCGAAAGAAAAAAAACGTTAAAACTACCAAAAAACATCGCGAATCGAGCGATAACACTAGTGCCGGCAACGGCCGCCATTGCCGGAAGTTGAATACATCGTTTTTCAAGCATTGAAGAGTTTTTACTTTCCGAGATCTCATTTCTAACGAGATTTGTTTCTAGGGACGCATTACGACGCTTTAGGGATAGTGGGAAGAGACGCATTACGACGCTTTGCAACTTTAAGAGTTAATGTCAACTCGATTAAGCACCCACGAATTTTTTAATAAAATATGATTTGTAACTTATCAAATAATTTTATCCTTAAATTGACTCAATTGTTGTAAATCTATGACCTGACATGTGTTTTATTTCTTGTAATAGCTGCAGTCCTGCTCAGATCAAGTCTGACTTTGACAAAATGAATGCTCAAATAAATGGCTTTGTGCGTCAATTGGCATGTGCGAGTCAAGAAATTAAAGAGGGCTTTGATGGATTTCTAGAGGTAAAGTTAGATGGGTTCAGTAAATAAAACACATGTTCAATTTTTATCATTTCTGTATTTTAAGCTCTATGTTTATTTTTTAGTGATAAACAGATCATATGACTGAATTCAAGAGAAACTAATTATATAGATATTGCTAGTGACTGATAATTCATCTTGATTATTATATTTCATCAATTAATGTCTTAAAAATGTTTATAACTTAGTTCTTAATTTTGTGTTAAATTTTTTTTAAAAAGTCATTATTTCTTTACAAGAGTAAGCTGGCTATTATTTATATGTATAATATATTGTGTAATAACTATCATCAACATTTTTTCTATGCAGTAATTAAGTAAAGTTTTTTTTTAAATTTCAGCTTTAGAATATTATGATAAACATGTTATCAGTTTTTAAAATAAATCTTGGAAGGTTTAGGTTAATTTGTGAAAACTGCTGGAAGGTCTGTTTAAAGTTTGAATTCTGAGAGTCTTTATTTTGTCATTGTAGGAAGTTAAACGAGAATTCCGAGACCTTCAGGCCCAGATTACAGACTTGAAGTTTCAATCCCAGCGTTTAGCAGAGTTCTTTTGTGAAGGGGAGTCCTTTGATATTCAAAATTGTTTCAGTATTTTATTGGACTTTTTCAAACAGATGCGATTGTGTAGGCAGGTAATTTCCGGAAATCACTTAACAGAATTAATGCTATAATATTAATGAATATAATTAAATGTATGCTTTTTGAAACCTTATGGATGGCTTTGCTACTCCTTATTGACTAATATTGGGTTTTGAGAATAGAGTATATCTGAACTTATCTTTCCAGAATTTTACACATATCATTTTTTATATCATTTTAACACGCAATGGTGGAAAAAAACTTTGTATTGAAAAAAAATAATTGAAAGGCCTTAATTGTCACCATTATTGGGCAGGAAGTTCAACTCATGAGAAAGCAGAAGAGTGTAGCCGTCAAGCACAGTGACATGCTGGGACAGCAGATCAGAAACAAACACCTGGCTCTTAAGTTTGGTCAAGATGCAGGTCTGTGTGTGTTAGTAGAGTTAATGAAATCTTCATTGAGTAAGAGAAAAATAAATGAAGATGTCACTTGATGATGAATGTTAAGTTTTATTAAATTCTACCTTAGATTGGTCAGATGAATTCTAGAATATGCATCCTCTGTATGGTACCCATCTACCAAAGTAAACAAATTTAAAAAAGAGCTGCAAGTTTCATTGCTGATGAATATTCACAACTTAAAGAGTAGCTGTTAGTTACATTGCTAAACCTAGAAACACTAGAGGATAAAAGTCAAATTACTGATACATATGGCATTAAATTCTAACTTGGAAATGCAACATAATAATAGTCTAATAGAACACTGAAGAGTTGAAGGATTAAAAACACTTCTCCTGTTTCATTTGCAAAAAACAAACCCATACCAATCCTTCCGGTCTAGAATTTGGGCATGGACTGGGTTGCCTCACCAAACCAGAAAAACCAATATAATCAACATTTATTATCTAATATAAATGTAAGTCTAGACACAAACCATGGCTAAGTATAGGATGCTATGATGTTCTGAACAGGAGTGTCTTTAAAGTATACTCTAAGATCAGATAATATGAGATTTCTTTAAATGTTGAAAATATTTATGTTTTAAAAGTTGTAGTTTATAAATGTTAAATTTTAATGTTATCTATAAGGAAAAGCTTAATTTTGTGAAGTATTTACTATAGAATATGTTTATTATGTGTCATGAAAAATTAATTTGATATCTGGCATTTTAATAACTTCTTAAACTTTTGTATCTACAATTAGGAGCAAACTCTTCAATGGTAGAGGAAAAAAGGCCAGTGATAGACACTTTGTTGACTGAACTTCACCGTGGCAATTTCAGACCGACAATCGCACCACCTAGTCAGCCTACACCAGGACCAGCAGATGTCGCCAAGAAGTCTCCTAAACCTAGAACATTCCCAAACACCTCAACTACGCCAGACAGAGACTTGAATACAATGGAATTAAGTCACATCAGTTTGATGGGCACCCCAATGTTAAACAGGCCATCTAGTGAAATATATGATGGAGAACTGACCATTACAGCACTTAGTGTTGCTCCTAAGGTGGTCACTAGCTCAGGTAAGGATTGTATTATTTTAATAAATATCACACACTGCTTCAGTATTTTTACATTAACATTCCATTTAATCTAAGTTAGGGAAACTAGGTTTCTGATTGTCTTAAAAATTCTAAGGTAAATGAATGCGTTTGATTGTTTATGTAGAAAGTTTTTTTCTGTGCACATTGTCAAACTTTGCAATCAAGATAATCAAATTTAAGCAACTAAAGGGTAAAAGTGAAATGCAAAATAAAAATACTTTTTAGTTTTAAAAAATATTGCTTTAAATAATTTTGAAGTATAATGTTGTTTCTTTGTGTGATGAGCTCATATAACACTACCTTGCCTTCTTTACTTTGCAGTGAAGCACTTACCTGATGGATTAGACGCACAAGAGTCAGAGATGAACAAAGCTCAACCTGTGTTTGCTATTCAAAAGCCAGTGACCCGCACAGCATCCAGTCATTCTAGAAATCACCACAGAAGCCGAAGTGATCTAGCTGAGTCTATAAATATTACCAAAAAGTGGATCAGGTGAGTTTTTTACTCAGGTTAAAAAAAACATGTACACCTCGTGATCTTTGAATATTCAATGATGATAAAATTAATACAGATTCATAGTTCAAAGACAATATCCATAATGTGTTAAGTTTAATTTCTTGATTTCTATTTTATTGTAAATATATTTAAGAAATCTTTTTTTAGAAAACCTTGAAAGTACATGTTACATTAAGCCTTGTTGCTCTGTAGTGTAAAAATGAAACTGTAAATTTTTTTGTGGTAAATGCTAATAACCTATCATATAATTTAACCAGATGTTTAAACATCAACAAAAAGTCCTTTGTTTATCTTGACATAGACATGTGTTAGCGTTATGTAAAATGACCCTCTTTGTAGACAAAAGGATCGCCATGGGATTGTTACTAAATTCTGTTACTAAACACTTTGATTTGGTAATTCATGCCATGTTTATTTACAAATTGGGTGAAGTTTTACAAGATTTTCCTCAACACTGAAGTGTCACCACAATTTTCACCTAACAGTTACAACAATCAATTTAACAGGTACCAAGAGCAAGTTCGTCAGGACAATTTTCTTGTCCCCTTAGCCAGACCTGAGAGCTCTATGACTCTGGCAACACTGAACCTTGAATCGGGCTCAAAACGCTTTCCCTATCAGCAGCCTATTGCTCTGGTTTCTGGACCGACCATTGAGCTTCCCGCTTTGGGTGAGCACGATCTGGACCCTGACATTGGCTCTGGGGAATTCATCAGAACTGGAAAAAAAGGAGAAAGAAAATCTGGGACATTTTCAAATTTTTTCAACAAAATCTCTAAGAAAGTATTAAAACAAAGAAATAGTGGAGATCACCCACCGGTGGCCAAGAACTGTGCTGGTGAAGGTGGGAATCCATCTGAAAATATGCGGGGTAAAAGTGATATCAAATCTCAAACCAAGTTCTACAAAGGTATTCCGGTAACAACCCCAAGCCTTCTGCGAAAAGTCGGGGACAAAGAAAATGTGTGTCAGGAGAATGCTTGTCAGGAAATGGCTTTTGATCGGGGCCAGAAAAAAAATGCAGCTCGCTTGTCAAACAGATTCAAAGTGAAATCTGTTAAATAAATGCAACCATCTTCAAATATTCACAATTTTCAAATGTGTTGACAAAAATGAGATTGTTTGATCCTACGAAAAGTATCTATTTTCACTAGGCTGCTACTGAATCTCTGAGCAAATTTTATTTTAAAAATTCCCTTTTTTATCAACTCTTTTCTAGTGTTAAATCCCTGAAATCTCAGAAATTAAACAGTATTGCATTCATGTGTAATAAAATATGTATCAACTACACTGTTGAAGCCCAATGATGAAAAAAGTTGCATTATCTTGACAAAATTGCAGTTTCTTTTGGGTGTCTCTCCATGAAATTGTCTATTTCAATAGATTGATTTTATAATTAAATAGATAATCTAATACATTTTCCCCCTTCAAATGTTGGTAAGTAATGGGAACGTTACTTCTTGTAAACTATTCAGACTTCTTTTTTTCCCCTCAACATTTGTAGTTGCTTGCTTAGGAAAATCTTTTGCTTTAGACCTGGCTTATTTTCATTTATTTTGTTCTTTAAAATTATTCTGCCTAATTATTTTTGAAATCACATTTTGATTATTTAAATTGAAATCATTTGCTTACACCAAGACTATTGGTTGCAAATAATCATGAGTGTTGTCTTTCTGCTAGGAGCAATGTACATATTTTGCTTGCTGTTTTTCTTCACTCTACTTGATTTTGTTTTTTGTAGTCAAGATAACTAGTCATCTAAATTTTTACTTTTTTGCTACTTTCTTGTGATACTATTGTATTTATATGTTATGGAAGTTATCATTATTTTTGCTGGGGAAGTCTTAGGCATTGATAGCTAAGACAATTTTTTTTGCTTACAAAGTTGATTTGATTGATTGTGTTGCCTGAACTTCAAAAGTTTTAATTCAAAATTTGTATGTATAATTTTAAAAGCTAGTCAATATTTGCCCTTTTCAATTGCATGTAATTCACAGGAAAATAATCAGTTCTTTGATATTTAATGTTTTTTTTTTTAATTTTAAAAAAAGTCGATATAATTGCACAAATTTTCAATGACCTTTACTAACTGGACATTTATTATAGTGCCACATGAGTAATTAAAAGAAATTTTTGCCACATGTTGTACTCAATATTCCTACAAGTTAATTTGTTTTCCAGGACACTTTACCACAATGTTTAACTTGTCTGTTCTATGATCATTTCCATCAAAACTTGCTCAGAACAATTTCAATCTCAGGCATTGTTTATATGAGTGTTGTATTTTCAAATAATTTTCATTGTGTTAAAAAAATGTCTCTGTCTGTACATTCATTAGGTTTTTTTTTTCTTGTAATTTTTAAGCCTTTAAGTTGTATTTGTAACATTAATTTCTTTGTTAAGTTCTTTAGAAATAAATAATTTTTTTTTTGCTAGCATATACAAACAAAATTCAATTTATTTTTAAATATTGGAATATTTACAGACATAAGTGAAGCCTCTATTATTTAATAATGACTTTATTCAAATTTTAAAATAATATTCCATTTTGTGACTCGTATACACAAGTGAATTTTTCATATATATATTTATTAAGGTTTCATTATTTTGTTATATATATATATATATATATAGAAAGTACACACCAAATTATGTTTGATACTAACAAATGTTTACACCATATTAATCTTAAAATTTTTTGTTGACATCAGATTAAAGTCAAAATATTTTGTGACTATTTCTCCCTCACCTGTCTTTAAAAATACATGTAAACAAATATGAACTCAATGTCTGACTTTATAACAGATTCAAATGTTTAACTGTGATTTATGCAAAGCTTTATAAAAATTATTACAATAGATTCAGTTATATGTTTAGGAGTAAAATTTTCAATAGCATTATCTTTTTATATCAATGTCTTAAATTTCTCAAGATAATGAAAAGTGAAAAACTTATTTTGATTATCACAAATGACCTAAATATTTAATTAACTTAAAAAATCATCTCTCTCCAAAGCCTTGAAAATCTTCATGAATTAAGTTAAAAAAAAATTAAAAGCTGGCATGGTACTTAAAATAATGGCAAAAATGAAATCCTTTTTTTAAAAATTAATATACACCATATATTAATCCATGTAATTAGAGTTTGTCAAACTTTTTGTCTTGGTGTGTTGACTGAATAATAAAAATTAAAGAATTATTTTACAAAATAATTGAGATATCAGGCCACCATACATTTTCTATTTATGCAATTTATGTTTGAAATGTACCACAGATTAAATGTGGCCTTACGAATGAACAATTGGTTAATGTTTGAGTAATTGGTTATACAGGTGTTTCATGATAAGCTCCAAGACAAAAATGTATGCATCATTAAAGGAAATTCAAACAAAAAAAAATGAACATATATGATTACAGCCATTTTTCAAATAACTATTCAACTAATTAGCAGTTAAAATTGATTAGATGTTGACACCCATAATCCTTTAAAATATTGATCACTCAATTTAATGATTAAACCACTTTATGTTCAAATCATGTAGCTGCTTTTAATTGATGTGGGGAAAAAATATTAAATTACATATAAGTGCTGCAATTATTTTGATCGTCTTTCATTGTCTGAGGTAAATTATAGTTTAGGTAACACTGATGTTTACACTTTCTTATGGTTGTGGTATTGTAATTTTGTTGCTTTAAATTTTGGCTCCATTTTCTCTTCAGTATTGTCACTAGTGACTGATTGCTTTGGAATTGCATGTTTGGTTGGTTTACACAGAAATTTACATGGATTTTCTTTTGAATAAAGCTTTTTTTTTTTGCTTACTTAATTATTGATATTGTTTGTTTTTCATTTCAAAGTTTGTATGTTTTATAAGTTGTAATTTCCACAAACAAAAAAGTAAATTAAATGTGTTCAATTTGAAAATGTAGATCACCTCCCAAAAGTTAATGCATATATTTTAGTATATATGAACATACTTGTATGGTAATGTTGCTGCATGGAGTTAAAAATTCGTAAATATATGCAATAGGTGAAATGCATTTTAAATACAAGCAAAAAGACATTTGTGCATAAATTAAAAATTTAATAGAATGTTTTAAGAACATGAGTTTGACCTATTCTGTACCTTCTTCTCACCAACACACATGTTTAAGATTCTAGTCTGTACTTTCTTCCCATCAACACGCATGTTTAAGATTCTAGTCTGAATGTTTTTTTCTTCTTGTCTCACATATTAACTCCTATCACAGTATGTTTGAGTTCCAATTATTTTCTCTAAATACTAATGCTGTTTGGAATAAATTGGGGATCCAAGTAAGGGTAGGTTGGATTTCTTTCTGTGTTCCGCTCAGCAATCTTGATAGTAATTTCACGAAGATCCTTTCGGAACCTGGTTGATGAGGTATAACAGTGAAATCATTTTGAATGAATGCACAAAAAAGAATAACTATAAGGGCAGTGCATATTGGTTGATGTTTAGTTAATAATCTTTTAAATTTTAGTAAAGTAAAATAATAAAGAGACAAAATGCATTTATTAATTTATTTCTTTATAAATGTTGGAATTGATATATAAATAATTCTTAGACCATCATACCATTAAGATACTTCTAGATATTTAATTTAGTATTTGTTCACTCAGTTTTTTCACTAAATGTTTTTGAAATTTTGTGTTAAGGACTCAAAGAAGATCTAACCAATAAGAAAATATTATTTTTATTTCACTTATTTACGTTTTAAGTGTTACAATCACTTACTCATCAACTATTTCCCTTGCCTTGGGATCAAAGATGTACTGCACCTCGAAATCTCCCAAGCTTTTTGTTCCTTTTGTACTGAGGAGTTTGGTAATGGTCATTGTGTCTATTGTTGAGGCTTTGTCTGGTAAACACTTAAGAATGTCTTTCTCTGTTATTTTGGTGTTCTGTTAATGATGTTCAATTAATATAGGTCACAAGAAGTTTAATGAGATAAAAACAGTTGTACAATACCAGCTTATACATTTATTCTTTTACTTTATGAGCACATTAAAACCCATGTCATTTAATCATAAAAAACATTGTTGGTATATTGAATTGTTTTTTTCTAGTGCACCTGTGTATCATCAGAGGCATCAACTATTAAGAAAAAATTCCTTATGGAAAACTATCCTGAATAGAAAATAAATGGTGGAACAATGTACGTATATGGGCTTGAAAATGAACTATTTAAATTAAGTTTCATCTGAATTTATTACTCTTTTTTAGCAGAGAATACCATAAATGATTAGAAATTACATTTTCCAAGAGAAACATTTCTTTGTTTGGATACTTACAACATCTGTTGGGGGTTTGCCTAACATCATTGCAGGATAATTTGGTGGGAATCCATATTCATCATACTGTGCAAAGTTTGAGGCAGCATGACCCACACTGCTGGTGTAGATGACAAAAGTAGCAATTTGTTGGAGCTCATCTTTTGTGGTAATGGTGCCATTTCCTGGAACTCCCTATACGCCACATATCAAAATCAAATAAGTTTGTAATAAAAACATGTTTACTACATATTCATTAACACTTTTTTTTTCATTTCAAATGCTTAAATTTTGAGTTTAAAATTGTAGAGAAATAAAATTTTATATCACTTTTTTCTGTTGATAAAAATTTTCTTCAAACTCTGTTATTTCCGGCATCCTTCCGTCTCGCGAGACGATGGTGCATCACCGTTGGGTTGGGTTGCATTTCCTCGAGTGACTGTGCAGTCCTATCCTTGAGTGACAGTCTTTGCCACAGTTTTTACACACGAGTTCTGTGCTTCCAAATGTTTTGGCCTTTCTCCTAGCTCTTCTGTCTGCAGCCTCCTCCATTCTTCGCTCCTCGGCTACTATGACGCCCTCTTTGACAACTGTGCGCCACGTAGATCGGTCTTCTGCCTTACACTCCCAGTCACTTGTATGTATTTTGGCTGCTTTCATGTCCCTTTGACAGACATCTTTAAATCGCAAGCGTGGGCGACCTGTTTTCCTCTTTCCTGAAGCAAGTTCACCATATAGGAGGTCCTTCGGGATGCGGCCGGGGCTCATTCTTTTGACATGTCCTAGCCACCTCAGGCGTCTTTCACTAAGAATTGAGAACATGCTTTGGGTATTGGCACGCGTTAGTACCTCACTATTAGGCACTTTTTCTTGCCATTTAATACCAAGGATGCGGCGCAAGCATCTCAAATGGAAGCTGTTAAGCTTACGCTCTTGTGATGTATAAGTGGTCCATGTCTCGCTCCCATATAGTAGTGTACTGATGACACAGGCTCGATAGACGCACAGTTTGGTTTTCTCCGTTAGCTTGGTGTTTTGCCAGACCCGCTTATTTAGTTTAGCCATTGTTGCGGCTGCCTTGCCAATTCTGCTGTTTATTTCTTCTTCAATGGACAGTGTATTGGAGACCTTGGATCCCAAGTAGGTGAAGCTGTCCACAACCTCCAAGTTTTCATTATCGATATTTATGGTAGGAGGAGGTCGAGTGTCTTGGGCCATGATGTTTGTCTTTTTCAAGCTGATTTGCAGACCAAATTCTTTGCAGGCATTGGAGAAGCTTGACACGAGTTGTTGCAAACCAGATTCTGTATGTGCTGTTAGTGCCGCATCATCCGCAAATAGTAGCTCTCGAATTAGGACATCCGTCGTTTTGGTCTTGGCTCGGAGGCGGGCAGTGTTGAAAAGTCCTCCATCAGCTCTGGTATGTAACCAGATTCCCTCACTGCTATCCTTGAATGCGTATCGAAGAAGTACAGAGAAGAATATTGCGAAGAGTGTTGGTGCGAGTACACAACCTTGTTTAACTCCGCTGCTGACAGGGAAGGCCTCTGACTTAGCTCCATCGAACTGTACTGTGCCAAGCATATTTTCATGGAACTGTCTGATGATGGCAAGTAGGTGAGGGGGACATCCAATTTTTGCCAGTATTTGGAATAGCCCGTTGCGACTGACTAAGTCGAAGGCTTTTGTAAGGTCCACAAATGCAATGTATAGTGGCATCTGCTGCTCTCTGCATTTTTCCTGGAGCTGTCGTATGGAGAACACCATGTCTATGGTAGACCGACCGGACCGGAAACCACACTGAGATTCTGGATAGACGCGGGATGCTAGGCTTTGTAAACGTTTTAGTATAACGCGGGCAAAGGTCTTTCCTACAATACTAAGGAGTGAAATGCCGCGATAATTATTGCAATCACTCCTATCACCTTTGTTTTTATATAGTGTCACTATATTTGCATCCTTTAGGTCTTGGGGGATGTAGCCCAGTTCCCAGCAGAGGGACAGAATCTCGTGCAATGGTTGGAGTAAAGCTGTCTTGCCACTCTTTAGAACCTCTGGTGGTATTCCATCATTCCCAGGCGCTTTTCCACAAGCTAGACTGTCAATTGCTTTGCTCAGCTCTTCCTGTGTGGGCACGACATCAAGTTCTTCCATGAGTCGCATATCTGGGATGTCATCTAGAGCGGTGCTGGAGACTGTGGTAACTGTTGAATACAATTCCAGATAATGCTCAACCCACCGTTTTAGCTGTGCTGCCTGGTCTTGAATAATTTCTCCATTTTTGGACTTTAGGGGAGCAGCTTTTGACGTCAAGGGGCCCGTTGCCTTTTTGATGTTTTCGTACATGACTTTTGCATTGCCCATGTCTGCAGCTGATTGTATACTGGAACAGAGCTTAAGCCAGTAGGTATTGACACATTTACGTGCAACCTTTTGGGCAAGTGACTTAGCTGTTTTTAAAGCATGCAAATTGTCAGGTGTAGGCTTTTCCTTGTAAGCCATAAGAGCTTTCCTTTTTGCTTCAGTGACGGGTTTCATCTCGTCCCAATGTTCATCAAACCAGTCCGTGTTTTTGTGAGATTTTTTGCCAAAGGCTTGTATTGCGGATGTATAGATTGTGTCTCTCAGTTGCGTCCATTTGGAGTCAATGGTGACGCATGGGGACATCTTTGAGAGACTTTCCTTCACCTTGTCTTTGAACAGCTGCGCTATCGCAGGGTCTTTCATGCAGGAGGTATTGATGCGTGGACTTCCCTTTTTCTTTGTGTGGTACGAGTTTTTCCTCATTATTCGTACTTTGCTGGCGACAAGGGAATGATCCGTGTCACAGTCGGCACTGTGATAGCTGCGAGTGAGTAGGACGCTAGCTAGTTGTGCACGCCTGGTGATAATGAGGTCCAGCTGGTGCCATTGGTGGGATCGAGGGTGTCTCCAAGATACTTGATGTATATCCTTGCACTTGAAGAAAGTGTTGGTCACACACAAGCCTCGTGAGCAGCACAATTCCAGAAGCCTTTGTCCATTTTCATTTAACTTTCCTCTTCCAAATAGTCCAAGGCAGGTGGGCCAGGCTTCGTGGTCGCTCCCCACTCTAGCATTGAAATCTCCTAGGAGATAGATTGCCTCGTCTTTGTGGATGCCGGCTATTGCCTGGTCTAACGCTCCATAGAACTGGTCCTTCTCTTCCGGAGTTGAATAGAGTGTTGGGGCATACACACTAAGAATGTTTGCTGGGCCCGCAGTTGTTCTGAGTCTTAGAGTGAGGATCCTCTCCGTGCCTGATGACGGTGGTTCAATGGATGGTAGAAGAGTGTTTTTAACAGCGAAACCCACACCATGCTGTCTAGGTTCGTCTTTCGGTCTGCCTTGCCAGAAGAAGGTGTAATTGGCCTCTTTGAGTGAACCGTTGTCTGGGAGCCTGGTCTCCTGAAGGCATGCTATGTCAATCTTTAGCCTTTTAAGTTCTCTATCGATTATTCCTGTCTTCCGTGTGTCGTTTATGGACTGCAGATCATCAGTGATGCCGGGACACATAGTCCTCACGTTCCAGCTAGCGATTCGAAGAGCTGGGGTCTTCTTTTTCTTTTTTGTATTTCTTGGTGCAGGGCTTAGTGGCCCACTTGTTGAGTGGTACTCTAATCTCCACGCACCCAGTGGAGAAGGCAGGCCATGACGGGATAGCACCTATTTGACTGGGGGCTGCCCAGTTTGAGGCGGGCGGTAGCTGTCCAGTGAGACATTGGTAGTCTCTCCCACCGTCGGAAGCAGCCCCTGGCGCCTAGCTCTACGTCAATTGAGCTTTGGCTTATAACCGGTAACTGCTGCTTCCCGTGTTTTGTCGACACCTTGCGGCGACGCTGGAGTGTCCTCTCCAGAGGTGATGCAAGCCTGGGCGGGTATTATGGAGAATTAGCTGCTGCCCATACAGCATATCCCCCCTCTCCACGTCAATGGTGTAACCAAGGGAACGACTTGCGTCGATGCAGCTTGGCTGCCATTGGCGTCGCAGGAGCTGCCGGTATGTACATAAGTCTTATGTATAGACCACCTGTAGGTGCTCCAATTCCTGATTTTCTTTCAGGGTTTACTCCCTTAGCCTTTCCCGCAAGGCAGGTATAGCCGCAAGGCAGCGGAGGATTTGTATTCGGAGTTTCCTTCTCCTAGATGAACTACCAGCCAGGGTTTTAACGAGCATCATCTACCCGTAGGGGTGCCAGAACCGGGGTTTGAACCCGTGACCGATTTATATTTTTATTTTAGAATTGTTATTAACTCTTAATCAACTTAATGTGTTAAAACGCGGTGATGTGTGCCTCATCATTATTACCGAAGCGCGTCTTTTAGAAACAAAATTACAGAAAATAAAAACTCTTTAGTGCGTGGAAGTTTTCCGAAAACCTTATGGCACATTAAGAGTTAAAATAGAAAGTTCATTGGCAGGCTCACCAACACTCCTACTCCACCCTGAGAAAAGTTTCTTTCTTTAACAAGTTCTTTGGACCAGTTTTGGATTTCTTCATCATCTTTCAAATCCTGAGAGGTTGCTGGGTACAAAAGAAAATATAAATGGCACAGAAATCCAAACTGATGCATCTATAAGAAAAATTTGAAGACATTTTTAAAATTTATTTGATAGAGTTATTGATCATCAGACCACAAAGAACATGTGGAACTAGAATAGATAATGGCAATGATATAGAACAAAGCATTCATTCATTCAAGAGAAAAATGGAAAATCGTTTAATAATAATAATAATAAAATGATAATTTATATAGCGCTGTGTCCCAGCAAGGAGCCAGGCTCACAGCGCCTTACATGGAAATAACAATACATATATTAATAAAAGAAACATTCATATCATACTAACTACATAAATGACAATACGTTATACTCAATACATCAGCTACGTTAATCATTTAAAGAAATGTTGTTTTATTAATTTTGAAAATAAATTTTAAAAAGATGTGTCTTAAGTGCAGTCTTGAATGACTTAGCAGTTGAAATACTACGGATGTGTAATGGAAGAGAATTCCATTGTTTGGCTGCACAAAAAGAGAATGATCTTTCGCCAAATGTTTTAGTTCTTGTCTTAGGAACACAGAGAATGCGTGTATCTGCAGAAGAGCGTAGCTGACGGCTTGGTGAGTAGACTGACAAAAGTTCAGTAAGATATGAAGGGCATGAGTCAGAAAAGAAGTTGTGACAAAGAACGGCCAGTTTGTAATCAATTCGGGCTTGTACGGGTAGCCAATGAAGTGAGTAAAGTAGCGGAGTAACATGGTCATGTTTTTTTGCCTTTAGACTAAATCTGGCAGCTGAATTTTGAACTCTCTGTAGTTTTTCAATGCATTCTTTTGACCTGACAGAAGAGAATTGCAGTAATCAATACGAGCTAGAACAAGAGTACAGACTAGAGTCTTTGTTGCACTATCTGTTAAGTAATGACGGATTGAACTGATCTGACGAATGGCAGTATAGGCAGAGCGACAGATGTGATTAATGAAGTTGTTGGTAGACATGTCAGAAATAATGTAGCCAAGATTCCTAGTCGATGTTGTGAACAGTATATCAGAACTAGCCACCTGAATAGAATTCGGAAGAGTCAAAGTACTGCGTGATTTATTGTTACAGAATAGCAGTGCTTCGGACTTATTATCATTCAGTTTGAGCTTGCTTAAAGTCATCCAAGACTTTACCTCACCAATCCACTCCTGCATCAATAGGGAGAAGCCAATATCAGATGGATCAGTGTGAGTGTAAAGTTGAGTATCATCTGCAAATGATTGGCTTTTAACTGAATGCTTTTCGAGCAGTAGAAGTAGTGGCCTTGTATACAGCACAAAAAGTACCGGACCCAAAATGGAGCCTTGAGGCACACCATAAACCAAGTCAGCTCTGTAAGAGATACAGCCATCTACTGATACCACCTGTGATCTGTTAGATATGTATGATTGAAACCAAGCCAGAAATCCCAAAATAATTTTGCAGGGTTTTTAGCAATGTTTGATGGTCGACGGTGTCAAAAGCAGCACCAAGATCTAAGAGGACCAATATAGAGATTTTTCCACTGTCTTGTGCAAGTAATCATAAAAAAGTTTTTTATTGTAAGATATCAAGATGACTTGCAAGTAATGATCTTATCTTATCTTATCTTATATGTTACAGACGCTCCTTCTGTACAGAAGATTATTGCGTCCTACGTATTTCTATGGTTTGTGTTTAGTCCTGTATTCTTACTAGAGTTTTAAAAGATGATAAAGTGGTGGCTTTCCTGGTTTCTTCAGGCAACCCATTCCACGCCCAAATACCGGACGGAAAGAAAGAAAACTTGTATGTGTTTGTACTTGCATATGGAATAAGAAAGACTTTTTAACTTTATGTCTATTTGAGGGTTGTATTAGGTTATCTTTGTGTTGTATTTCTAAATTAGAATTAATTGCCTTATGTATAATTACTAATTTACTCTTGGTTCTTCTATCCTCTAGTGTTTCAAGGTTTAATGATTTAAATGAGATTCATTCTTATACTGTGAACTGTATTTTTCAACCAGTGAATAGCAACACAAAAATATTACAAAACTTTTGTAAAGGTGACCCACTGAGTATTATTAATTTTTGAAATTCATCTAATAGTGCTGATTAGATCATTTTTGTAATATATAAGGACTAAGGCTATAACATCAAGAGCTTGTGCTAGCTGAGCTAACTTACGGTAATAGAGGTCAATATAAGCTTGAACATATTTGCTTATAGCATTGTAAAGCAACAGGGCATCGTCCCTGAAGTGGTAGCTAGGGAGAATACTTTGGTCATCCACCTGTTAAAAAAAAAATCTTGTATTAAATTTTCCTCTAGTATTAAACACTAGATTTTATAACAAATGGGAAATAAATAGAGCTTAATTTAAATTTAATAGTTAACTTTTGAAAAATTAATGATTAATTTCATGAATTAATCGTTAATTTTGGTTTCAAAGGAAGTAACAAAACATGTATACAGTAGTACCTCACGATACGATGGGTTCACGATACGATGTGTTCAAGATAAGAAGTGGAATATCGCAAATATTCATGCTTGCGAACGATACGTTTTTCGCAATACGATAACAATATCTCTTGCTGCTTGAAATTGTTTTGAAGTTGGTGCACTACGGGCAAACTTCACGCGTCAGCCAACCTCAATACGTCACTATTCTAACTGTTCTGCTATTGGTTGACGTGACGTCATCTTCCTTTCTCTACAAATCCTGTTCTCCTATTGGTCGGCATCAGGGCATCATAGGCACAATTTATCAGTGTCGTAATAAAAACTATTAACCCGTAGTGTATGTACATACGTACGTATCATCAGCTGTGTGTGTGGGTGCTGTTACAACCACCACCAAGCAACCTTCACGTAGCTATCTACCACCACTCCTCACCATCCCCACTGAGCTCTGCTCCGTCGCCTCGCTTAACCTCGCTGACTGTACAGTACTTTATTGTAAGTGAAATTAATTTTTATTTTTTATTTATTTACAAGGTAATTTTAATTTATAAATGTTTATTGTGTGTATGTGGTACTTAATATACTATTTTGTGACTAATTATTATTACGTTTAGATGATTTTGGTGTTTATTTATGGGGCGTTGCACGAATCAATTATATTACATAAGAATACATTGTTCATTACACAATTTTTTCACAATATGATCCCGGTCCAGGAACGGATTAAGATCGTATCGCAAGGTACCACTGTATTGACATTGATTGTTTTATTGAGTTCTTTCCCCTGTCTCAAAGATAGACATAATATTTTGAACTTGTTTAACTACTATGGACTGTTGCACTGTGTTCCTCAAGGATTCAGATCCTGTGACCTGGGCTATTATTATATTGTTTATTAATTATTTTTTAATAAATAGAAAAAAAATATTTTCATAAATTTTATTTGAATTTTTATCGATTAAAATTATCTTAATTGATACAATTTTTAATGATTAATCGAGAAATTAATCCTTAATTTCCACAGCCCTGGAAATAATTAATAATAATGCTTTATGTAATTCTAAAAAACTAGAAATTAATTTAATGTCACAAAATGCATCCATAAAGAACAACTGTGCTGTTGTATTATAGTTGCCTAATTCAATAAACATTCACATAAAGCCAGTCCAATGGAGAATTAATTATATGATGACTAAATTACAACAGCACATAAATAGGTCTCAATAACTTGTTGACATTGTGATAAATGACACAGTTCTGAATAGATCCATAACTTACCCCTCTCTTCTTGAGATCTTCAGGCAAGGTTCCATGCACATCTAACCTCCATTCTTTCAAACTGTAATACAATTGTTTCCAATTATTAAGTGATCCAAGTTAATTAGTGGATAAATCCTAAATCTTTCTTTACAATGGACTAAACTTTTAATACCTACTAGAATTAGTCAAAGGATTAGAATTTTAAAAAAAACAGCATATTTATACCTGAATTTTTATGAGTGATTATAAGATGCTATTAAAAATGAGTGTCAAATAACTTCTTTTTTTAAAGCCAATTTGATAATCATGTGACCACCTTATCGGACATCCCAAAAATATTACCAGCTCTAAATAAAATAAACCAAAATAAAACTGCTCTCAAGATTTGAGAATTAAAGCTGAGCAATTCAAATTCAATGCTAAGTAACAATTAAGGAATTCAGTTTTAATGTAAACTACTTATTTAGGGCCCTCAATAAAGTACGTCACGCTCCGGAGGGAGGGGGTGTAAGAAAGTGAGACAGGGTGCCCGGCCATGTGTGATGTCACAGTGTCTTACATTAAATTTAATAACTTTGTTAATTAAAAAATAATTTTTGTTCGAAAAGTGTGAAGAACTTTTTTGGGTGGGTGGGTGGAGGGGGGGGGGGGTTAAAATGGTCAAAAACAGCGTGACATACTTTTTGGATGGCCCCTTTGAAAATTAAAAACTTCAGAATCCAAATATGTTTACCTATTACTTTACAACCATTGCAAAAATCTCATTTTATAAGTATACTTACATTTACATGTTAAAATCTTAGGTTCATTCAAACCTTTACAACCAATGTTGATAGATGTACTTACAATTTCTCAACCAATTTTGATAGATGGACTTACCCTTTCTCAACCAATGTTGATAGATGTACTTAACCTTTCTCAACCAATGTTGATAGATGTACTTACCCTTTCTCAACCAATGTTGATAGATGTACTTACCCTTTCTAAACCAATGTTGATAGATGGACTTACCCTTTCTCAACCAATGTTGATAGATTTACTTACCCTTTCTCAACCAATGTTGATAGATGTACTTACAATTTCTCAACCAATGTTGATAGATGGACTTACAATTTCTCAACCAATGTTGATAGATGGACTTACAATTTCTCAACCAATGTTGATAGTTGTACTTACCCTTTCTCAACCAATATTGATATATGTACTTACAATTTCTCAACCAATGTTGATAGATGGACTTACAATTTCTCAACCAATGTTGATAGATGTACTTACAATTTCTTAACCAATGTTGATAGATGTACTTACCCTTTCTCAACCAATGTTGATAGATGTACTTACCCTTTCTCAACCAATGCAAACAATCCCTTGTTACCAAAGTTCATGGTCACATCCACCCAGCCCCCATCTCCAACCAACTTTTCTAGAGCCCGACTGAAATTACAAAAGACTGAAAACTGAGATTGAAAAGAGCATAAACAAATGATTAAAGTGAAATATTTCTAATTCTAACAGCTTTAAATACACACATTAAAACATGACTATAAAATTCCAACTTTACACCAGTCCAGCACCCCCTAACAAAGACACACATTTAAAACATGACTATAAAATCCCAAATTAACACTAGCATCACATAGACACACCAATTTTAAACAAAAGATTAAATCAAAGCCTCTTCCTGTTGTTAGTTGTTATAATTCTGACAGCTGACCGTCTTACACTGACCATGTTAAAAAATCAATAATAACATTTAAAAAATTTATTAGATGTTATGATTGCCTTTTTAAAAATCCTTTTTTTAATAAAGTAACTGATTTGTACCAAAACATTAATGACTGATTGTTGAGTTGTGATATATTGTACCAAGCTGTGAATGACTGATTGTTGAGTTGTGATATATTGTACCAAGCCTTGAATGATTGATTGTTGAATTGTGATATATTGTACCAAGCCTTGAATGATTGATTGTTGAATTGTGATATATTGTACCAAGCCTTAAAGGACTGATTGTTAAGTTTTGACATATTGTACTTTGCTGTGAATCTCTTATTGTTGAGTTGTGACATATTGAACCAAGCCGTGAATAATTGATTGTTGAATTGTGATATATTGTACCAAGCCTTTAATGATTGATTGTTGAATTGTGATATATTGTACCAAGCCTTGAATGATTGATTGTTGAATTGTGATATATTGTACCAAGCCTTAAAGGACTGATTGTTGAGTTTTGACATATTGTACTTTGCCGTGAATCGCTGATTGTTGAGTTGTGATATATTATACCATGCATTGAATGACTGATTGTTGAGATGTGATATATTGTACCAAGCCTTGAATGACTGATTGTTGAGATGTGATATATTGTACCAAGCCTTGAATGACTGATTGTTGAGATGTGATATATTGTACGAAGCCTTGAATGACTGATTGTTGAGATGTGATATATTGTACCAAGCCTTGAATGATTGATTGTTGGGTTGTAATATATTGTACCAAGCCTTGAATGACTGATTGTTGAGTTGTGATATATTGTACTAACCAATGTCCTGTTCACATACTTAGCATACATTCTCAAAAATTTAACAAGAGAATCATTTGATTTCCTTTTCTTCATTCTGCCATGTTACACACTTCTGATGAATACAATTCCTTGAGAAATCATTTGGCCGTACCCCAAGTAAATCATTTCAAGGATTTAAAAAAAAATATATAACTTCCGTTGAACCAATTAGAGCACCTCAGTAATGCAACTGATCATCCTTAACTCTTCTTGTGCTATAAGGTTTTCGGAAAACTTCTGCCTCAGTGGCGTAAGAATTTCCTGAATTGCGATCAACCGGTTATGAAATTTGAAAAATTGCGTAAAATCCATGAGTTTAAAACTATTTTTACCTGTAGTTTAGTACTTATACTTTAGTAATAAAGTATAGCGAATTCGCATCTTCTAAAAAAAAAATTTACAAACTTCCAAAAAACTTCGCGAATTGAGCGATAACACAAGCGAGGGAAACAGCCGCCATTGCCGGAAGTCAAAAACATCGTTTTTCACGCACTGAAGAGTTTTATTTTCTGTAATTTTGTTTCTAAAGAAAATTCTATCAAGTCTCGCATTATCGCGCTTTGGTAAAAAAGGGTAAACCACGGATTATCACGTTTTGGCACATTAAGAGTTAAAGTCAATGTTCACTCACTTGTTGATACTGATGATATAGAGAAAGTGTAATGCCAACAATTTTCACTCACTTGTTGATACTGATGATATAGAGAAAGTGTGGTGCCAACAATTTAAAGATGGGATGAGATGGAGACAAGTTTCTGTTTGTGGCCACTGCAAACCCTTCCATGATGAGGTGAGTGAACCCTGCTCAAGACAAAATAAATATTATCAGTTACATTAGTCATTTAATTATCTTATCTTATATAATACAGTATATCTATTCAGAATATTATTGTGTTAATCATTTATTCATACTATATCAGGCTTCATTCTTTCACAATGTCAGGTGAGCACTCTAATAAATGATGACATATGCTCAAACCATGAGCAGAGACAGGTCTTTTAAGTGATTATATTTAGCTGAGCTATAGATTCTTTTAGCCAACTTTAACAAAAGGAAATAAAACAAAATTTTAAACCTCTACATTAGAGCTATTAACAATTAATTTAAAATTTAATTTTAATAGTTAACTTTTGAAAAATTAACGATGATCAAACTTTATGATGTCATTAGTAACACTTATTAAACATTCTTGTTGAAAATCTAAATAACACTGGAATGTTTCCCTTATGTCATCTTTTAATCACCTATGCAAAAATACAAGTGTGTTGACATTATATGGTTCAAGTGATCAGCGGTTTTAATTGACAATTAGGGCTGTTATCGATTAATTTAAAATTAATCGTTAACGTTTGAAAAATTATTGAATAATTAATAGATAATTTAATTAAAGCTAAAAATAAGATGTATGAAGTCATGAAACTGAAAATTTCAAGGGAAGTAACAAAAGCCAGTAATTCACATTTTTTAATTTAAATATAAGTAGTTCAATATATGTCAATGAAATTACATTTTGTTACTGTTAATTAAGTAAAAACAATGTTTAATTTTTTTTTATATCATTTTCCTTATAAAACAGCTTACTTAAAGTTAACACTTTAAAAATCTTTTTTTTTTGAAATGGAGAAATTTGTACGTAAATAAGCAAACTATTGTTAATTATTAATAATAAATTATTTATTAATAAATTGGTGAAGTTTTTATTTGGAAAAATTGCTTTAATTTTAATCGCTATTTTATAGATTAATATAATTTTAGCGATAAAAGATTTTACCGAATAATCGAGAAACTAATCGATAATTTCTGCAGCCCTATTGACAATATAACCAGCCGAGCTGAACAATCATTCACATGTAACTGAGGTTACTGGTATGTACAACACAGTCTTGGCCAGGTGTGACATTATCGGATATCGGTGTTCATCAAGTTTCCACCATTTAAATTGATTCAGGAACTTTCAACTTTCATCTCCATTTCGTTACGCAGTAATTCATCAGAAGAGCTGTCATCATTTTCTGTCTCTGAGTCAGACTCTATTACTGCCATTAGCTTAACACGCTTTTTATTTGGTTTGATAAGTAGGCAAAGTGTTAAAACCATGGTAGGCAAATTTAATTAAAATTTTGAACATTCCCATCAGTCGATAGTTCGTGTTATTGTCAGGAAATTTATTATTTATCTACTGCTAGTATTTTCTTATTTTTCTTTACTTTTGACTTCCAATAATTTTTAAGTGATGGATCGATTAATCCCTACTCTAAATCCCTGTCTAGCAGCAATAACAAAGAACCATAACAAGTCATGTCCCTGTCTAACAGCAATAGCAAAGAACCATAACAAGCAACTGACTATAACTTATAGCAAGCAGCGTTATCAAACAGCTTGTTGATAGTTTACCGAGATGTGCAATGCCCTGATGGTAGGCTGTGTCTGCATTGTTGTACCACATCTTGACCAAAGTCCACAACAAGGACGGACATCGTGGGGTGAAAATCTTGGAATATGAAACATTGGAAAGTTAAAAAAACAAGAATCAATAACCCTCACTGAGTTTGGTATGGCAGACCCAACCAGTGAGTAAAATATATACAGTAAAAAGAACATCTTTCTGAGATACTTAAAGTCATTTTAATAAAAATTAATGTTCTGTTTTAGTGTTTTATTTTTCAGTTATTCTGCTGATCAGTTTGTCCCCCTCAAACCAATGATTTTCATATTATTGGAGTCATAAATATAAATATGATAGATGCAAACCGGAGCGTAGCATACACCACAGATTTGCTCATAGATAGTGCAAAGAAGTAGTGGGAAGAACGGACACAAACTACATCACCACCGACGCATTGTTGGTCTCGAAATATGCGCACTGTGGTTAGATAGTTGCCCCCCTTTCCTGTACCACCTTAACTTGCCAACCATAAACAGTGATTAGCCGACTCTGGTGAGGGTCTTTCGTCAAGCTTATTGCACTCGTCTTGTCCTTTTTCTGGAAAATTAAATTTATAGATTGTGGATTGAAATTCTTCAGCGGAATCCTTTCGTTTATTTGAGTGTGTTTTGAAATGTTGAACACGTTTAACAGGATAGTGGCAACTGGCAAGGTGACATGACAGTAGTATCATAAGGTGGTTTTGTGTGGACACACCTAAGTTGTCAATAGATGGCACCAGAAAGTCATCACGTGTGAGAGGCAATAGAACTTAAAAATGGCCTCTCCACGCGTTTACAATGTCACAAGCGTCCTAATAATCTGGACCGCTTGCGTAAGATCCATAATTACGACTAACTCACAAATGGGCACAATCCTAAAATGTCTAATAAAAAGTGTCTACTTAGGAAATCCGCCCTTACGCCCTTTCACAGGTACGTCACTGCATTGTAAAGCTATAGCTCTGCAGAAACTTGGCCCATCTCGTAATCCTGGCGCTTGCGATTCGAGCTGTGGTAAGATGCTGTATAAGCTGATGGTCAGTTTGTAAAGTAAACTGTTTGCTGTAGAGGTAGTGGTTAAACCTCTTGACTGCCCACACAATCGCCAGGCACTGCCTTTCAACTGTAGAATACTTGGTCTCTCTTACAAAACATTTCCTGCTGGCAAAGGCTACAGGCTACAGTATTCCATTGTTGTCTCCCTGGAGTAACGTAGCACCAAGCCCAACTTCCGATGAGTATGTCTTTAAGACGAAGGGCTTATGCATATTGGGTTTTTCTAATACTGGCCGTGTCGTGACGGCTCTCTTCAAGGCGTCGTATGCTTCATTCTGGTGGTCTCTCCCCTATTCCACTCTGTTGGGTTGACCCCATGTTGTCAAAGAGGTCAGCGGGTACGCGAGTGTTGAGTAGTTTGGTATAACGTCTCTGTAGTAGCCTTTGAGTCTGAGGAATCGCCTCACTTGACCAATTATAGTTGGTCGAGATTGGAATGAAGGAAACGACAGCTGCTCACCTCGATCCACATCTTCGTTTGATTCCTTCTGTGCGCCAAACGCCACACTGACGATAGAACATTCCCATGAATTTCCTTTAGTTTTACAGCGATTCACCTCCGGCCGCTTTCCCCTCGATGTGACCTCACCTTGTGACCTCTCCACATTCTGTCATATTCTGACGTTGTCACCACCGACTCTTGAAACCCATATCCGGGTTATTATAGCTTCTTGCCCTTTGCACATTTCCCACTATCAAGTCTACTATTGCTTTCTCCACACACACCGCCTCAACTCTGCCACTCAGGTATGGTGTCTTTATGTCTATTATCGCCTTTTCTCCTCTTAGAATTCTTGTATCTAACATTCTTATGAGTCCAACTTCACCCGTTAGTTGGTCATGTCTGACGTACTGTCTTTTCACCACCATTGCTTCACGCGTGTCATCTGTGCGCCCTCACTGTCCTAAAGTATTCACGTACTGAACGTGTTGTTGAGGAGAGTGTATGACTACTTTTCCGGTACTGAGAACAACGGAGAGCACGTCGCCGAGGTTATCCCAATGTTGAGAAACAAAGTTTACAGCCATGTTGCCAAGTCATGTTCGAAAAGAAATGGGAAAACAATAAACATTTTAAAACTTAAAAAATAATGGGGCTTGAACCCAGGACCTTCCGTGTGTCAGGAGGATTTAATAACCACTACACTACGAAATGATTGGTATTTTGTGAAGGAACGACGAAACTGAACTTAATTAACGATCATTGTTGGTCTCGATACCCCCCCCCCCACCTTTTCAACCACCTTTGCTTGTCAACCATAAACTGATTCACCAGCCATAACATAACTTTAAATTCTCCCATGCCTAAAGCTCCGTGTTTCATGTAAACATATTTGTTTTTTTTAATCTCTTACCGGATTGTCTGGCCCTGGCTTCTGAAACAGCTGAATGGCAACAGGTTTCAGCTGTCTTGAGATGTCCACAAAGAATAGGGCGATAGGAGCACACAACTGAGATGGCAACAATAGAAACATAACCGATTATTGTATTAAGACATATAAAATATATATATATGATTTCAAGTATCCCTCACTTAAAATAAGTAAAACCAAATTGAAAAGGTGGGTTTACAAAAAGATAAGCACATTAAGTCATTCATTTTTTAAATACTTGTCCAATAAACAAAACAAAAAAATTCTTTTCTCAAGTAAATTTTGGGCCAGCTGTAACAGACAAGTTTGTTTTGATGACATATCATTATATATATAATAGCCCAGTGGTGTGGGTATGTTTGTAACGTAACGCTCAAGAGATGTACCACAGTCTACAGCAGTTAGTTTAGTTGAAAAATCGTGTTTTGATGAGCACTGTAAAAATATTTAATAGGATGACGTCATTGTTTGGTGTGCATCGGTGCGCAAAATACGGTGCGCAAAATACAACCCCTATTATTATTATTAAATAAATACTTTGCGTACATTTCATAAAGTTTAATAATTCGTATTTATCAAAAAAGGACAAGTTAGTTGGTCTTTAAAAAAAAGGTTGGCGCCGTAGGCGCCCAAAAAAAGGGGGCGCCGCAGGCGCCACGGCGCCTGGCACAATCTAGTATAGAATAAGACTGCGATAAACCTTTTAAATAAAATACAAAATACATAAACAAATATTGTGTACTGAAAACAATAATTTTGAGCTTTATAATTAAACTAACACGACAGTAAATGTTCCGGCTATGGGGCCGTCCATAAATGACGCACCCAGGGGGAGGGTGGTCCCCACATTTGTAAATTGTGACAATGTGTGACGAGGGGGAGGGGGTTAAATCAAAGTTTTACTTCAATATTCGTTTCCTTACTATTTATCTAATGATGTTTTACATAGATTTACGCGCGTTACGATTTTAGAGTGCAGTATTACACTAAAAACATAGTAAAAGGACTATAAAGTAATTTGAAAGATGCTCATTTTCAAATAGAAAATACCACTTTTATTGTTTCCAGTACTAATCAGTTCTCAGTACAAAATTTGTTTGTGCATTTTGTGTTTTGTTTTGATAACATACTATGAACGTTTGACTATAAACATTGTGCAGGTGTCCTATTAAATGCACAGAACACCAACAGAGTTAGTTGTTTCCCACATCACGAGTTGATTGTTTTTATTAGCTGCTACCATACTGTTACACATGCCACCAGAAACACTTGTCATTGTAGAGCTTTACACATGGTAAGCAGATGCCTTCAAGCAATGTTGTTTTGTAGTAGCAAGTCATTCTTGTAACTTGTAGGCGGTGTTAATATATTACAAACATTGGTGAGTTCATTTTACCTATGGTGGTTGGAACATTTAGCCTTTTAGTCATATTAATCAAAGTACTTGAACTTATAAGTTATATTATTTTTTTGGTCCACTTATAAAAACGTTAATTTAAAAATCTAGTTACCCCTTTTTATTTTCTTCTTCTTTATCCACTTATAAAAACGTAGCTTTTAAATATCTGTTTTTACCTCTATTTATTTTTTATACCAAACACCTCATAAGCGCCCGCCCAACGTTTTAGTACCACGGGGATTAAGTACCACGGGGATTTAGTGAACTCCGGTGGCACGTGAATGTCAACAATAGCAGACGGATACATATGCTATATAGAGATAAACTTTAAAAATGCATTAATTTAATTACGGTTCATTCGATCGATCTGAAATTTTGATACATTGCATTATCATCCAAGATCTATCTGTGTTAAAATTTTGAGATCTCTAGGACTATCCGAAGTGGTTTAATTTTACGTAGGAAATTTTGAGGGCAGACAAACAGACAGGAACGACAGCAAGTTAATAAAAACGTGTTAAAAAGAAACAACAAAATATCTACTATTGAAGATCACGAACTCAAGACCAACAACTCTCTGATGAGTGGAAAACGTCTCTGCTTGAAACAACTCACTGGATTATTGTCCGACACAATAGCCTAAAGTCATAACTCAGTCACTTGAGGAATCATAGTAACCACACACACCCACACACACACACACCCACACACACACACACCCACACACACACACACCCACACACACACCTGATACTCACATCAGACAATAATTTATTAGGGATCTCTAAAATATGACGAACATCAGTTTCTTCTTCTCTTTAATATGGGGTAAATAATATGTTCTTGTTTAAAAAATGCATAGTTTTTTGGAGATACTTAGAAGCTTAACCTTTAAAATGCATGCTAATCAAGTTTTCTATCCTGGTAGAAAATAATAGAAACAAAACAGAACTAATCCTAAATTCTGCCTGTCCGCCTGCTGTCAATTTCAACTGCTGAGTCACAGGACAAGAATGCAGGCATCGATTAGTGTAGGCACTTGTAACAATTGTAACATTGAAATAAGTTGATACAAATCTTGCTGAAAAATGTCAAGTGTATAAAAAGTGATGTTTGACATCAGTGCGCTTTTGTTTTTCAGACACCTGTCCTACTCACCACTCGCTGGTCTTTGACGGGCAAACCTTCCAGAATATGAAGATCACACATGAAAAGCCTTTTCTGGGCAACGGCTTCACTGATGGTGAGACCTTCCAGGAGGGGTTGCAAGAGGTCATCGGTCACCGGTAACCTTGGTAACAATATAGAGTATCTCAGAATGATCACTGTACTCTCAATATGGAGAACTGACACGTGTTATATTTAATCTAATAAAATGGTTTGCAATATTCCTATGTGTTACATCTCATTTAGTGTCTGGAGCAGAAGGTGTTTGGTGTATGGGTTTTGTGTCTTGGTAAGATATGCCATGGGTAAAATATATATTATCTGGAGTTTGATGATTTCAAGGTATAATGCATCTAGAGTATGTGTCTTGTAAATTGTAACATGTAAATAGTAAAGCAGACAATAAATGATTAAGGGGTATGTTTCCCCAAGTTAAATCTTTTAAAATGTCATAACGTATCCTGGGAAAGTCTATAATATTTCCCTTGTTCGTATTCTGTACATGTGTAATTCAAAGAACAATAACTGTACCAAACTGTCACAAATACTATTGTATAATTTTTATTTCTACACATGTGGCTAATGACATAGCTACTTAATTTGATGTAATTTTCTCTTGACTCGAAGATCTAAAAGTTAGAAACATGTTCATCCTTGCCACGCCGCCACGTTTTCGTTTATTATTATTATTATTATTTCAGACTTAACTGGTATTTCCTTGCCACACGCAACTATTATAAAGTTAAAGAAGCTCTAATTGGTGTACGTACTTGTCTGGAATGGACGTGACCAACTGGATGACCTGATTATTGACGCCTGCCAGCCTCTGCAAGCCGAAGTACATGTCGTCATTCCAGAGGTCGGCTCCCTGCAATAAATATTGGTAGGTGTAAAGAGGGGCAGAGGTGTCATTGGGATTGGTGTCTAGACCTGATGACTACCTAACATATCTCCCCCTAGTCTTCCAGTCCCAAATAAGGGGGGGGGGGACATACGGAATCTAAGATTTTGGTGTCGTCTCTTGTGATGGTGTCCCCCGGTCTGGTCCGCACAACCCGCACCAACTAGTGACGCCCATGGTGAAGGGGTAATGGAAAGTCTTGGCTGGCAGCCTCAAGGGCGGACACCCAATGACGTAACATCAACCACGTATAGTTGAAGGCAACCATTCAATAATCCCCTTAGCTTCCGTAAATTAAAAAAAACAAGTAATAAATCTATCATTTGATCATATTTCAATGAAATGTCGATAAAACTATGGTGTACTTAAATTTGTATTGAGTAGAGCTTGCCATAGGATTTAGGGTGTGCTGTACTCCAGACTTTGTGCTGTGCTTAAGACTTTGTGTTGTACTTAAGACTTTGTGCTGTACTCCGGACTTTGTGCTGTACTTAAGACTTTGAGCTGTACTCCAGACTTTGTGCTGTACTTAAGACTTTGTGCTGTACTTAAGACTTTGTGCTGTACTTAAGACTTTTTGCTGTACTCCGGACTTTGTGCTGTGCTCCAGACTTTGTGCTGTACTTAAGACTTTGTGCTGTACTTAAGACTTTGTGCTGTACTCCGGACTTTGTGTTGTGCTTAAGACTTTGTGCTGTACTTAAGACTTTGTGCTGTACTCCGGACTTTGTGCTGTGCTTAAGACTTTGTGCTGTACTTAAGACTTTGTTCTGTACTCCGGACTTTGTGCTGTGCTTAAGACTTTGTGTTGTACTCCAGACTTTGTGCTGTACTCCAGACTTTGTGCTGTACTCCAGACTTTGTGCTTTACGCCAGAGCCTCCGTAACTTGTTTTCGGGTATCACTTATCTCATGCGGTGTGGCCTCTTTCAAATTGTCACATGATGGTATATAAAAATATTCTTTCAAAAATCACTAAGTGAAATATATTGAATGTTTCAATTTAAATTGTCACTTTTGAAGTTCAGTACACACATTAAAATCATCACTTTATTTAACTTCCTGAATGCGTCGATCGGATAATATGGCAACACAGTTAGGGAGCCCCTGCCTCACGTTGGGTTGCAGCGCACTGTTTTAGAATCCTACAATTTGTGTTTTGTTTATATGGACGCCCTTTGAATCGTTGGCCGTTGGGTCTATAAAAATGTTAATGTAAGCAGCACGTTCGTTTGGCTTTTTATTTCGTAAATTGCTATGAAAACTTGTTTTTAAAAAAAAAAAAAATATATANTATATATATATATTTACTTTGTATGTGGGAGGGGGGACGACTAACTAGTCCAATATCTCACGTGATGACGTCGCCCACGTCCTATGCCAAGTGTGAAAGGGAGGGGGGGTCAATTACATCATCGTTGCACTTGGTTGACATCCACGCACACGTCATGGGTTTAACACTAACGGACCTTAAATGGCCCCAGGCGCATGCAGATTCATTGTTTTAAACCCCCACTCATTACATGTATAGAGGGCCGGTTGGGTGGGGAGGGGGGTAGTGTTGGCGGTAACAACAGTGACTGAAACCATTGATTTAGCGTTAAAATGTTTCTATACATATATTTCTCATCATGGTCTAACCATGCCGGACACGAAATAGCAAGCTGTCTGACCTCTGACCCCACCGACCAATCAGATTGCAAGAAAAGGTAGTAAACGTTCAACATTTTGTTGAACGAAGTCAATTACTATGTTCTTCCAGAACAACAAAATAACATGTACTTCGTAGTGTAATGGTTATACCATTTCCCTAACACCCGGAGGTCGCAGGTACAATCCCCAGCTAAGACATTAGCTTCTTAATTTTTAAAAATGTTTGTGTTTGTGCCCGTTCATTTTCCACTTTCTTTTTCAATCATGACTACGCAACAACATAACAAGACGAGTGGGAATAAGCTTGACGAATGACCTTGGTCAGGTTATGCCAATTAGCTTTTGGTTGGCAAGCTTGGAGGGTGCGGGGTGGCAAGTGGCTAACCACAGTGCACATGTTTCCAGATAAACAATGCGACGCAGTTATCCCCGCATCCAAGGTTCATTCGCGGTGTTCCGATTTCATCATGATGTAGTTTGTGTCTGTTCACCCCTCCCCAACTTTCTTTGCACTATCTATGAGCCAATCTGCGGCACATGCTTCGCCGCGGGCATCTAGTATCATATATTTGAACATAATTTTTGTGTGTTCAAAAAAAACCCTAAATTATAACAACTCCTTTCCTGGCTTGTCAGACTGATACCTGGTGCAACTTTTTTTTTTTTTTTTTGGGGTGGGGTGGGGGAGTGGGGATGAACATTTAAATACAGTAGCGTAGCTATGATAGGAGGAGGGGGTCCAAATTTGAAATTCCCCCGGACACCCACCTGTTGGGGGGGGCAAATTATTGTCCGAATTATTTTTGCATTAAATATTACGCCCTCACCGTGCATATGGGGCCCCAAAAGAGTTTGAGCCCCCCGAACCGCCCAAACACTGTAAATTCATAGCTACGCCCATGTTTAAATATATCTGCACTTGTTTGACAGAGCAGAGATAATCTAAAATTAGGGATTAATGTTTATAAATAACTTATATTATCACTCGTGTTGCTTATTGTAACTGTCCAAAATAAAAATGATAAAATGATGGCCTAACTGGACAAACATATGATTATATAACATGACTTTAAAAAACTAAAGACAATGTTGAGCAAAGAGAAAGGGAGACGGGGAGAGAGGGGGCAGAGAGATAGAGGCAGATATAAAGAGACAGATAGAGAGAGAGAGAGAGGTATGTGAGGTAGATGTATACCCTTGGTCTGGTGAAGACCTCCTTGGTGTAGATGTTTGTCAGGTCAGCCAGACTGTCCCAGGTTCCGCTGGTGAACTTAACAATCTTACCGGTCACTTGGAGATTCAACATTAACGTGGTAATGTCCCACTGTGAATGGAAACATGTATGGTGTAAAGCCATATCTTATTACGTCATCTTATTTCTCTCTAGTCTTTCCGCTTGAAAATATTAAACTACTTTCCGTACATAACTAAGGCGCTATTTGTAATATGCTAGGGCTGGTACATATTAAAAATGTTTGTTCGATTAATCGGGGGAAATTAATCGATTAATTTCTATTAATTATATTTTATAACGTTTATATACATAAGTCGTGATTCATTATCCCTTAAAACCAGTTAAGTACGGTAATTTTATGGCTCCCAAATTTTGTGACGAAACACAGATAATTCGTTCTGCTATACAAGAAATAAGGAAGAAAAACTTTTTTTGTTTAGATATGCACGTCTCAAAATATAATAATAATAACACGAGGGAAAGTGTGTAAGTGTAAGTAAAAATTTAAAAAATAAATCTATGTATATAATTCACCAAAGCGAGTATTGCAAACCAGCATGACGAATGAACCTCACTGACTCACTGGCGTCGACAAATCAGTTTATTGAGGTAGTGTCCAGACTAACCATGGTTCTTGAGTTAACTTGCCTTCTTCCTTCACAGATCAAGTGTGATTCGTAGTGTAGTGGTTAACCAGTCCTTCTTACACGCCGAAGGTTCTGGGTTCAAGTCCCAGCGAAAACATCTATATATGTATATTACTTCAACGAATCTGTGCAAACCAACATGACCAATGACCCGCGCTGGGGTCAACTAATCACAGTGAAAGGTTGGCAGGCGAAGGTACTTGATGTGTGGGGCATGTCCTGAGACCAGCAATGCCTTTTGCATTTACATTCGTTATTCCTTTACAAAGTACATGTATTTCGTCGTGTTTTGGTTATTACATCCGCCTGACATGCAAGAGGTCTTAGGTTCAAGCCCACAACGGCAACATTTTTAAATATTTTTTTTTTTATGTTTTATGTTTATCCCTAATCTTTCCCCCTTTCTTAGCGAACATATACACAGTTTCATAAATATTTCAATGGGGTGGGGTGGGGGAAGCTTCGTTCAATGTTATACCAATTCTTTCATAAGGTAACTGTCTGTTTCCATCGGTCGCATATTTCTGGGAAAAGTTCTTAGACGAAGATGTTGCTCTCCAACATGGCAACATGGCTATAAAATTTGTTTCTCAACATTGGGATAACCTCGAAGACCAGCTCTCCCCCGTTCTCAGTGACGGAAATGTAGTCATACACTCTCAACATTACGCTCAGTACATGAACACTTCAGGAGTATATGGTGGTGAGGCCGAAATTGTCGCGATGTCCAAAATACTTCCTAAATGCTTCGGAGGTCCCACCACTCGCTTTTTTCCCATTTGTTCGTGCTACTGTTTGTGTCCGCCCCCCCCCCTTTTTTTTTTCTTTGCACTATCTATCTAAAGCGAAATGAAATAATCTCTAACGTTTATCAAAATGTTTATTTCTTCATGACCTCAAGTGTTGGGGCGTGATGACCTCAAGCGGTGGGGCGTGATGACCTCAAACGGTGGGGCGTGATGACCTCAAGCTGTGGGGCGTGACCAAATTATTTTAAAGCAGGGGTTGGCCTTATCCGTTATCCCAAATATATAATTTTATGTTGAAATTACCCCCGAAGGCAGGTCCTGCGCACACGACTCGGGGATTTGAAAGGGGGGATGGGCGTATCGTAATGGTTCTGGGGCTTAACACCAACCGAAAACGCATCTTACGAGTTTAAGAAGCACAAGTATCTAAAAATGAACCTGAAAAAGATTATGGGTAGATATTCAAGTCAAAACAACGCGAGGGATCCATATTTCAGGTGGGGGGGGGAATACGGAATACATTTGATACAATCTTAAAGTTTACTTTCGAATATAATGGTTAAAACAGTTGCAGATGTGCAACCCAATAATAGTTCGTAAATTTCAAAATGTGAGCATGATTTTTGACCAGTTAGACATGTTTGAAGTTCAGCTTTCAGAGCCCACACTAGCTTCAGATCATCTCTTCGTGAAAGTCACCGCTTCTTGGGTGTAAAAATGTAGTTCAGTATATTCAGCATCCCAAAATTTACATCAATGACGAAACAGTTCCTTTGCAGGGCTCATCCTTTGATGAAGTTTACAATCTGGACAATATCAGACATGAAAACATGCAGCTCATGTTTGAAATGTTTACGACTGATTATATAGTGGTTAAATTTAATGTAGGGATTCCTCTCTCTTGCGAAAGCCGAAAATCCACGTATGCGACCCAACATTATGGCTAGAGCTCGATCAACAACAGCCAAAGTAATAAAGTCTTCCCATTTTAAATTAACCTGTTTAAAGTATTATAAAATTTATTGAATTCATCAGTTCCTTGACACCAGAATCCGACATGAGCACAAAACATTTGTTTGAAAACCTTCGTATTAAATATAGTATGACTTAATGTGCACATTCAACGAAATAGTAAACTATTAAATTGACTTGATATTAATAGGCTCAGTTTTTGAGGGGTTTTAATTTTAAATGTCGCTGGGAAGATAATGGATACGGTTAAATCATGTGGCCTTAGATTATTGTCATTCATGTCAAAATACTTAAAAATGGAGAAGAGTTTGATGTTTTACTATAGTACGTAGATTTAAAAAATTTACAAAGATATCAAATTTAAAGTAATGTTAGGAACCGGTTCAATGTGAACTATGTTCTAAATGTAAACTGGACGGATTTTATATGCACCCAATGAGTCTGCATTACCCGCGAGAATTCAATTTTTACTCCAAATTGGGTAATTTACCCATGTTCGTCGACCTCTGTTTTAAGGTTACCCGTTTACCCCATTAAATGAAATACTTTCTTCAACAATGTTTTACATCGAAAGGCAATCTAGAATACGATGTATGAGCGTGCAATATAAAAAAAATACGTATAACAGCGTGGGTGACTCATTGCAGCATTGAAAGTTCCTGGTGTAACATAGTTTAGTAACAAGTGTAACATAGTTTAGTAACAACTGTAACATAGTTTAGTAACAAGGGTAAAAAAGATTAGTGACAAGTGTAACATAGTTTAGTGACATGTAACATAGTTTAGTAACAAGGGTAAAAAAGATTAGTGACAAGTGTAACATAGTTTAGTGACAACTGTAACATAGTTTAGTAACAACTGTAACATAGTTTAGTAACAAGGGTAAAATAGTTTAGTGACAAGTGTAAGATAGTTTAGTGACAAGTGTAACATAGTTTAGTAGCAAGGGTAAAATAGTTTAGTGACAAGTGTAACATAGTTTAGTGACAAGTGTAATATAGTTTAGTAACAACTGTAACATAGTTTAGTAACAAGGGTAAAATAGTTTAGTGATAAGTGTAACATAGTTTAGTGACAAGTGTAACATAGTTTAGTGACAAGTGTAACATAGTTTAGTTACTAGTGTAACATAGTTTAGTGACAAGTGTAACATAGTTTAGTGACAAGTGTAACATAGTTTAGTAACAAGTGTAACATAGTTTAGTTACTAGTGTAACATAGTTTAGTGACAAGTGTAACATAGTTTAGTAACAAGTGTAACATAGTTTAGTAACAAGTGTAACATAGTTTAGTAACAAGTGTAACATAGTTTGGTAACAAGTGTAACAAAGTTTAGTAACAAGTGTAACATAGTTTAGTTACTAGTGTAACATAGTTTAGTAACAAGTGTAACATAGTTTGGTAACAAGTGTAACATGGTTTCGTTACAAGTTTAACATAGTTTAGTATCAAGTGTAACATAGTTTAGTAACATGTGTAACATAGTTTAGTAACAAGTGTAACATAGTTTAGTAACAAGTGTAACAAAGTTTAGTAGCAAGTGTAACATAGTTTAGTAGCAAGTGTAACATAGTTTAGTAACAAGTGTAAGATAGTTTAGTTACTTGTATAACATAGTTAAGTAGCAAGTGTAACATAGTTTAGTAACATTTGTAACATAGTTTAGTAACAAGTGTAACATAGTTTAGTAACAAGTGTAACCTAGTTTAGTAGCAAGTGTAACATAGTTTAGTAACAAGTGTAAGATAGTTTAGTTACTTGGATAACATAGTTAAGTAGCAAGTGTAACATAGTTTAGTAACAAGTGTAACAGTTTAGTTACTTGTATAACATAGTTAAGTAACAAGTGTAACATATTTTAGTTACTAGTGTAACAAAGTTTAGTAACAAGGGTAAAAGTAAAATAGTTTAGTAACAAGAGTAGCATAGTTTAGTAACCAGACAAGTGTAACATAGTTTAGTAACAAGTGAAATATAGTTTAGTAACAAGTCTAATATAGTTTAGTAAAAAGTGTAACATATTTTACTTAATTGTAAGCATTTTGAATTGGAACATAAAAGTGTTTTGCATATAAATAGATAAAGGAACCTAAACACAAAGAAACCAGCCATTAAACTACAGGCCCTGACATAGTTCATAAATAAAAGGAAAGAATACATCTCAATATCTTGATTTACATCCGTTACATTATTATTCGTCACATCCATAACAAACGTCCTTAAATCCTTAAATCTCCTAAATGTGAATTACTTACGTCCGCAGTTTCGTTACTTCACTTAAAATATTCAGACAAAACGTTTAATTAAGTGCAGATACAATAGCGCCTCTTACCAAATAGGCACACGAAAACTGTTCATCAGCCGGCACTTCCTTTACCTGAGGATTGATCAAAGATTGTATCGTAAAATATTTTTTAAATGAACTTTGTGTTGTAGCTTTGGTTAGTTTTGCCACGGGCTGCCCAAAGTTGTTTACACATCATCAATGTACATAAATTGCAATGTCTGTCCTTCCGTCACGCCCGTCTGTCCCGTCCGGTTCGTGACGTTAGGCGAGGTAACTCCTAATTTTAAAAATAAAATAAGAATATAGACGTACAATAATTTTTAAGATATGGGTTTAACCCTTCAAGAATGACAGGTGTTTTGGAAATAAATATATTTCAGCTATACTCTATTTATATTTAACAAATGTTTATCAGAAGAAAAAAATGTATTATAAAATAATTATTTATTTTATTAGTTTTTGTTTTATTCATTTATTTCAAAATGAACAATTGTATGCGGATGTTCGACAATAATTATTTTTTGGTGCGCTGCTTTCTAAAATTAATAGCGTAACTGAGTGGAAATACATTGCAAATTATGTATTTTGATTTATTATTTTTGGAGCGCTATTTTCTACAATTAGTATCATCACGGACGGGACATACATTTCAAATTATGTATATTGCTGTTGGTTTCGAGATTAACAAAGCGTATTTCTCGCCATAAAATAGTTTGACGTGGCGTCATTATTTAACCTTTATAAATATGTAAAGGGAACGTAGTAAAAAGAGCCAAGGTTTATTTGATTATTATTAATTTATTTTTTAATTAAATATTCGTGTTTGTTTTTTAGCGCATTTTCGAGAAGTCGAATGCGCTATTGCACCCGTTTTGTCAGTCCGTCCGTCCGTCCGTCATCACCCTTGATCTCAGCATCCATAAGTCCTAGACCCATGAGGTATATATGTTTTTTGTATGTCCTGACCTGCCATTTGTGCATCAACACTCAGTTACTCGATCCGTTAAAAAACCCCGTTAAAACTACCAAAAAATATTTCGAATCGAGAGGTAACACTAGCGCAGGGAACGGCCGCCATTGCCGGAAGTCGAATGCATAATCCTTGGGGCATTGAAGAGTGGTGCGAAAGGGTGCAAAAGAATTTGTTGTTTTTTTTTAGTTGACGTCATTAGAATATGTGTAAAAGTTTAGAGAGTTTTACGTCATCATTTGTGGTGACTTGTAGTTAGATTAAAGAGAAAATAATTTTTTTTAAAATGTAAAGAAATGACTTTTAAATAAAAAAAAAAAAGTCAGGTTTATGCATTACACAAGAAAATTCATAAAAATATGTCTAAAATCTAAACACAATTACTGATAACTACATAATGCTGAAATCTAACATAAGTACTGATACATAATACGAAAATGCGCTAACACGTCCTGAGTTCCAAAAGGGACCAGGCTTAACATGATTTTTTGTATGCGTGATCTTATTTTTATGTACATAATTCAAAATGTAATTTTCTATATCAATGTATATTTGGCTTTTACAATTTGTTTGTGTCTGGTTGTCGAATTTCAATGCGTTTGAACTATAATGTCATTTTTTATTACTGCAAATGAAATTTATCCAATTATGCTTCAGTTTAGCGTTTGTTTCTCTTTTATTCATGTTTGTCCATATTTTTGTGTTTAAAAAATAGCATATTTAAAAATCTGAATCCCCT